>WBMY01001062.1:954326-966435 GCA_013397315.1 Donacobius atricapilla | reverse complement strand
AGAAAGAAAAAGAAAATCTGCCATTTCTGCTAAGCTAGCAAATATAATAGCTCAAAAGTCAATGTTCCTGCAACTAATTTGGATGCATGGTTTGATAAGGAGTATGACAGTACAGAACACCATCATCTCTCCTTTGTAATTGATACAGTGGAGAAAGGAATTTGTGAAAACAACCACCCCTCAAGTACTGGTTTTTTTCTCCTCTTAATCTGTTTTTTTTTGCAGAGAAGTGTAAAGCAATGGCATGGGAAAATGGAACGATAAAATTTTAGGTGTATTTATTGTGAGATACTTCGTTTGAAGACACAATCTCTGATATATATTTTGAAAGTGATAGAACAGTGTGGATGTGGATCCAATCATCCCACAAAAGACAAAACTCTGTAAATCTTGGAGAGACATATTACCCTTTAAATAAAATTCTGGATTACCATTCCCATTTACAAAAATATTTCATTATCAAAGTATCCTAAAAAATTACAAAGGAAGCATTAGCATCACAAGCCACAAGCTTTCAGACTTTATTCTAAAAATCTTTGGAGTTTAATCCTTTCATTAAGGATTCATAGTTATTTCCCCACAGGAACACAAGTATTACTTGGAGGATATATAATCTAAACATCTGGACAAATGATGACTTCACCATGTAGTATTTTTAGCCCACTCATGTTTTGAGTCAATATTAGTTAAAACCTTTATTTTAAAATTATCCTAATTTCTACATAAACAACTGAAATTTTTAGAACTTCAAGTCTAAGCAATAATTTCACTTTTGTAATGTTTGCTTGTTGAAAAACAATGAAATTTGACTTCTGCAAATATTAGCAGAACTGATTTGTTCTTTGGATAGCAGAATTGAAAAATAAAAACTACATAAATTAACAGAGGCATATAAACTTGGCCCACTCAACAAATTAAAACCTTTATCCAGTAGTATTTCATACTTTTAGCAATTCACAATGCTAATTAATAATCTTTTTAGAATTATGTCTTAGAAGAAAAAAAAATCTTTTGTTGAAAGAAAATATGAGTATTTCATATAAGGAGAAATATTCCTGTAGTCATCTCATTCTAGAATTAATAAATGAGACAAACCAGTTGTGATTCTGTATGTTTTACATGAAAGAGCTGATTTAGTGGAACTAAATGCAGTGTTTCCAATTCTTTTTTGCAAGTGGAAGAATAAAGAAGTAAAGAATGAAGTCAGGATCACACCATGGGAATACCATCATATTTTTCTAATTAATTCCATTCAAGAAAACCTTAGTTGAATATTTTAGAGTTAAGATAAGAATGCTGCTAAGCAGCAATGCAATTTGCTGAAGTCAACAAAGCATGATTGTAATAAGGTAAAGAAAAATTCAAAGACAGTGAAATTTCCCATTAGTCATATCTTATTCCCTTAGGATTTTATTTTCTGTTCTTTAGTTTTTAACCTCAGAGTCATACTGATGTATTATTAAATCACTGACAACTGTTGTTTAGAAATCTTGGCTTCCTGTGCCCAGTTAATAATCCAGAGGAGCGGTCTACATCCCTAGAAGAATTCTCCTATATGGAAGCTGAGATGAACTCCACTCAAGCAGTTTGCGCACATAATTATATTTTTGATGGGCTCTACTTGTACACATCATTTGAAAATAATTTGTAGTGAATTTTGTCTGGAAAATTGACCCATTATTTTTGCTTTTTTACTTTTACATCACCCATTTTAGTAAGTAAATAATACTTTTTTTTGCCATGAGATACTCAAATTAATCAAGTAACTATTAAGTTATGCACTTGACATCCCTACAAATAGTATATACCTGCATTATTTGGCAGAAGGCAAAAGTACATGTATGTGAGCAACACTTCATATCTATGAATAGTTAAGCTAAGAGAACAGTGATGATGCTGTTCTAGGCCTGTGGAACCACACATTTTGGAATGTTCAATAAATTGCTGAATGAACTTCAGTGGCAATTAAATTTATGAGGTCTACAGAGGGCAGATGCACACTTTCTAAATATTGATAGCTGCCACATCCCCATTCAGATCTTTAGCAGGTTCCAGGAAGCAATGCAAACTAGTCCTTAAGTAAACAGTATTGATTGGTTGAAAATTTTGACATCTAGAAATCTCTGGTCACGTGCAAAATCCCAAGTTAGCCCTACTGGGCCTTTCCTTTTTAATTTCTCCCCCGTGTTTTGGCAGATCTTGTAGGAAAAGTGCAGAAGAGTTGATGGAGTCGCTGCTAACTCCATAACTTTGCTTAGCCATTCTCAGGTTCAAACAGTCCACCAAGGGCTGGAGTAAATGTCTACTCATTGTGAAATCTTCATGGGTTTGAGAAACAGGGGTAAATAACTGGAACAAGGAATTACTAATGAGCTTGGAAAGGTTCTAAGCAACTTGGGACCTTCTTTCTGTGGAAGAGTTTTACATTAGCCTGTAAAACTCCCTTTTACTGTGCTGTTAGCAGCTGGGAAGCCTTTCTGCGGGCTGGACGGTTATTTAACTTGGAAGGCCAAAGCCATTTTGTTCTGCAATAAGTGTTTAAATTAGCCATATAGTCTTCAGCATCTATTTCTAAAGGAAATCAAGGGACCAGCTATTTCCATATATTTCTGGCATGCTACAGTTATTTTTCTAATCCATGTGACTACAAATGGTGGCTTCCTACTTACTCAGCACTGACTGTCAAAGCATAAGGAAGTACAAGGCTGATCCACAGTAAATGAACTATCTTTTTTTTAAAGCTCAGCGATAATTGAAATACAGAACAATATCATCACAGTCACTTCTGAACATGGGAAAACATAATGCTGTCTGGGACAAAGGTATCTTTTGTGCTCTGAGATAAAGTTCCTGAACTAACTAAATATGCTTAATCAGGAACTGCTTGAATACTGTAGCTTGAATGCCAATTTTCAAGTGAGGATATATTTTTAGATATAGTTAATGAATTGTTAAACCCAGGATTTTCAAGTGGAAGTGCAGAGCTGTTGCTGCAACTCGGCTAAGAGTAAGTGTGATTAAAACAGAATAGGTAATGGCACAAGCAGAGCAATGACATATTTTTAGATTTCTTCCAAAACCTGTATTGTGACAATGGAAGTAATACTTGTGCACAAGTATTTCATCCCATGCTGCAAAAATTGATTTATTATTTGTGTTATAATTGCTTATATAATCTCCATCTCAAACCAGGACTCTACAGTCATCTGCTGATACATATTGTGAACAGCATACAGACAGAAAGGAGAGTACAAAGAGATAATAAAATAATAATGGTCTGCGTGCTTGGTTTTGCTTGGTTTCTGCTCATCAATGGCCTAAGTAAGGTAAGTGTTCTTTGTGTCACAGAAAGGGAGAGCTTTAAGGAAGTGGCCTTATGAAGTAAAAGAGAAGCAAGCTCCTTTTGAAGTGAAATGGAGAGAGCCAACAGCAGAAGCAGGTGAACCGTGATGATGTTTGGTCCAACACAATGTGTGGAAAGCACTAGATGATGTTACAGGCAGTGAGAGGAGCTGGCATCATAATAACAAGCAGCACCTTAATGAATATAAAATGCGGGTGAAGACACTTAGCTTATGCTTGCTGTGGTGAGGAAGGATTATACACTGAGCAGTCCCATGATTTCTAGTAATAATCTGAATGTGTATAAATGTTTGCCTCTACTGCAAGCAAGGGCAGGTTTGTAGAAATACAAAAAGGAGGCAAACACTTTCTTAGAGAGTTTTGACAAAACATACAGCTAAGGAGGATTTGGTAACTGAGTCACATGTAGTTTTAGTTTAAAAATCTTGGCTGAGCAGAAGTATGTGGATGGGTGATAATTCTGATGAGTATCAGTTTTCCATTACAAGTTGGGGCTATAACTTTCCATTTATTTTAACTTGCATGAAATTCATTCTAAAGTCAATCTTCTCACATCTGGTGGGGTTTTTTATGTTGTTATACTCTGCAAGGAGACTGTGGTTTAGAGAGTTAATCAGAAGCAAAAATTGTAATGGATAGATGAGGAGAATTTGTGTGGTTATTGAATCCCCACCATTGTTTTTCTCTCTTGAGACCTGCTACAAAGTGAAGTGAAAAAGAGCCCCTTTCACTATCTTACTTTGAGCTTTGGGTTTGTCTCCCTTACCTTATTAGTTGTACCAGCAAGCAGACTAAATAAATTAATAGGGATGAATATGATACTGGTATCAAACAATCTATAGAATTGTTGAAGATGCCACCGAAGATGCACGCTCTAGTACATTTAATTCAAAAAGCCATGCAAAATAAGAAGTGCAGGTATTTTGGGATAATAAACAAACCAATATGGTACTTTTGATTTGTTGATATCTCTGAAAGTATTGGTCTGATTTAAGCCACTTCCTAGTGGCGTCCTGCTCTGCACTGCTTGCATTGCATGTCCTATTGTGTTATAGCTTAGTCAATCTACTAGAGAATTGTGAGGCAGGAATAAACAGAAGCAGAACTTTTTCCCAAAAAACTTCAGCTTATATGATGGTTAATTGAGCTCTTGTTTTTCCAATTACCCTCCAGACTTATGCCCAAATTTAGTTTTTCCAGGCAACATCAGAAAAAGAAAATGATAACATGTTTTCTAATTTCTGTCATCTTTCTTTTTTTTTAATTTGTCCAAGAGGTTAACATATTTTGTTAATTTGCCTGCCACAGGGGAAAAAAATGTATGCTGTATCTTTCTTCTGTCTTTCCTTTGACAAAGTACTGCTCCTCTGAGAGAGACCCCAGACCTCTTGAGAACAGTGCTAGAGCAACAGAAATCCTTAGGGCACTACCACAGTTGGAATAACAGGCAGGAGGTGTGATTCTCTTCAAATGCTACTGCAGAAATCCATACTGAGAAAGTGCAAATGGGTGTCTGTTTAGGATGAGGAATTTCTGCTTTCCCTCTCCTTGTTGAACTATTTACTGGGTTGTTAGCATGTGGAAATGATTCCAGCAGCAAACTGAAAACCTACAGACAGCTTTAAAACTATCTGAAATATGCAGAGGCTTTGTGATCCAAGAGGAATGGTTATGAGTCATGACTTCCATCTCCTGTATCACCCACGAGAAAGATCCCCCATTTCTTTAGCTGCAGCTGTGCTTTCCCACAGCTACCAACATGACCCAGTCCTGCCTAACATAGGGGTGGTCACAGGAAAGAATACATGAACAGGAAGACACAGGAGACAGCTACATGAGGTGCAAAACAGAAGATGGAAGACTGCATTAAAAACGTACTTGGTGTTAGTTTGGTCCTAGCTTAACGACCTTAAGACCTGTTTGAACTTAGTTTTCCATGCCAGCTTCAGAGGCACAAAGGTAATGTGCACTTATCTGAGTGTCAATAAGGCAAACTTCGCAACCCTGATGCTATATTCACCATGGGTTTTGGCAACCAATATAATGTTGTTCTCCTAATAGTAATTATGGCTCTGGGAGGTATAAAATGCCTGTGCTCATTCCAATGGAATATTAAGTTTGAAGTCTAAAGTGAAAACTTAAAATTTCCACCATTATTAGTTATTATACTGTTAATAATTTTAGCAGAAGCATCTAGCTATTTCAAGCTTGTAAATGGAATTTTTAAAGAATGTCACCAGGTTTTCCTCTGATCTGTCTTGATACCAGAAGTTTACTAAGAATTAAGAAAAAATACATTTGCCTTGTGATGGAATAACATTCTAGAATGTGGTTTAGTAAATGGTTCTTTTAAAGTGTGCTTTTTCCTCTCAGGTTTATATTAATTTTAAATCCATGCAGCTATAGTTGGAAAATGAGAATTGTACTCTTCTGGGCATATTAATAATGGCAGAAAATGGTTTATGGTCACCTTCAGTTAACACTGACAATGAAGACTATATTCCATAATACCCATTAATTAAGACCAACATCCCCTTTTTAAACCTTTTTTAAATGCAATTTCTGTTACTCCATGTTTCCCTACTTTGTCCATACTTCTGGAGGAGTACTGCTTCAATATTCTATTTGAAAGTTCCACAGGAACTCAGTTTTATGCTGAATGTCACGTTTTTTCCAGTAACATATTGCTGTTAATTCCTCTGATTTCTCCGAGTTTTTAAGATGTGCATTTCACTGCTACTCACCCTCTGTTGGTTTGAACAGTGAGATTAGGTGCCATGTCTCTTGCCAGTTCATCTTTCCCTGGATTCTCTTTCCCCTCTCTTGGGTCAATTTTGCTGAAGGTAGCTAAAATCTAATTTTATCTAACATGTCAATGTCACTCTATTAACTTTCCTCTGTGGTATGCTGTTTCCATTATAGGAGTTTAGAGGCTTGGGGAGGGGATGAATATCCAGCTTTAGCCAGGCAAATTTGGGGTTTCTTCCAAAGCTTCTCTGAGTCTTTGTTCATGCACTTCTTTTCTCCTGACATCAATGTGTCATTTATCATGATATGCTGTATTAACATCTGTCATTCACTTTTTCACATATTCCAGCAAAACTGCTGATGGGCTATGCAATGGGAATGCCAGTCAGAGGAAATTATTTCTTTCAAAGTGGTATGCTCACAAAAATGGTGTGAGTTGGATTTTTTTCCCCCTTAACAGTACTTGCTAGCAACCTGCCAACACACTGTGTGCCTAAAAATATTTGCCATCTAACACATCTCCAGAAGTACCTCTTCCTGTGGAAATTTTCCCTGAGGAAAAAGTTCACTTTACATATATATATCTGTGTATGTATATAATTTGCAGGAAGATACACGTCAGGTAAGAACTGTAGGTTTTGTTTGTTTAGCGATGATGAGTGGACAATCGACTCCGCTTTTCTACTAAGTGCACAAAGTTAGAACAGTGAGCCTGTCCAGCTTCATTTTCAACCGCTGCTCTAGAGGGACATAAAAATGTGCTAAAAGGCAGGAGCTGGGTGGTGAGTGGGCTATTAAATAACTTACTTTCTGCAGAGTTAGAAGAGCTTCTCTCCTGTGGGTCATACATTGAGGCAGAACCACATTTATTTTGCTTGCTGCCTCGCTGAAGAAAAAAATTGTACAACCATAGAACAGCCTGGGTTGGAAGGGGAATGATCTTGTTCCAACCACACTGCCGTGGGCAGGGACACCTCTCACTAGACCAGGTTGCTCAGAGCTCCATGAATCTGCTTGGTTTGATCACAAACTTGACACAGTTTTAACTCAGAAATGGGACTTCATCTGTTTGCGCTAATACAAAGTGAGGCTCTTTTCATGTCTATTACTTACCCATATATCTAGTTCCTAAACCCATATTGTGAAAATCAGGTCACAATTAGACACCTCATGTTTCACATCCCTCCTTTTTGTCATCTGTAAGTTCCTGTGTTGGTGTTAGCACTCATTGCTAACATCCATGTGTCTGGCACTGCAGTACTTCATACACTCAATCCTGAGTGGATACCTCGCTATGTGATAGTCCATTGGTCTATGCAGAATTCTCCTGAATTCTAGCATTTCAGGAGAGCTAGCAATGCTGTTTGTCATCCCCTCTGTCCCCATTGTGTGCACTGTTAAACAATTACGCCATGTATTGCAGTTTTTGTGTCTTTTTCAAGTTCTCAAAGGCAGGGTCTCTAACAGGGGCCTGTTTCATTCAGGGTTTTAGTCTAACCGGTCAGCACTGTGTCACAGGCACCTCTGAACAGCACAATAACCAACCCCACTGGTCCACAAAACAAAAGGGCCTCTGTGGCAACAAGCTGCCACAGAAGAGACACTACCATGGAGACTATTCGTGATCCTGTAAGAAATATCCATTGTATTTCACATCCCTTTGTTCTGAAAGCAGTAGGAAATATCTCACGTCCATTCATCATGAGCCAATGAGTTATCCCAAGTTTAGTTTGGGAACTGGAAAAGTGTTAAAACTCACCAAAAATAGTCTGCCTGGGATTAAAAAAGTAGAAAGAAAGTGAAAAATATATCAAATGAGCTGGAAGAGTACCCACAAGTACTCAAGGTTCAACTTGAGAATTAAAATATGAAGAAAAGATACCTGCACTATCCAAGGAATCATTAGTTTTGGAATAAAGCACATGGGTGCTTTAAGTACAAGAAGAACTGAAGAGAGAAAAGGAAGAGATTAAAGCTGATTTCTTGTGGGTAATACAATAGCTTTTATTTTGGTTATAGGCATTTGCATTCTTTTTTAAAACCGTGAACCTTGTTTCCATTTTCCTGAGTTGCATTGCCTGTCTTCCCTTATTTCAGACATGAAAGAATATGTTGTGGGTAGGTGCACTAGAAGGAATACAATTTGGAGGTTGCAGACAAGGCATGTTGTTGCTGTGATCAAACATTTTTTGCATGTGTGCAAGACCCACATGTTCATCCAGCACCGCAGGGCCAAATGACATTCCAGGAGCAGCTGCCCAGCCACTACATCCATGCTCAGTGGGTGTTCCCCACAGGGAAAGTTGAAGCTCCTATCTCAAATTTCTACCTGAAAAAAAAAAATCTGGGAGAATCTTACTTGGAAACATTTTGTAACCCATTTCATGCATTATTTGCCCCAGGATAAGAATACAAAAGTTCTGTGAATTCGCTCAAACCCAGGCTACAAATCTGATGGTAAAACTTGGAGTTTCTACTTAATATTCTTTGTGGATATGCAGGAAGAAATTTGATATAAGTTAGTGCATTCATGATGTTAATGCAGATTTGGTTTTATTTTTTTCTCTGACTTTTGGTTTTTTTTAATTTTAGGTATCTGTCTTCCAAGTGAATGTCTCTCAGTTTGTATATGATCTCAAACTTATTTTTGGAACATGCAAACATACCAGAAGGGTTCACTAATCTTTTGATGAGATAAAATTACTTCTGAAGGATAAAATTAGCATGCTGGAAATTTTCCAACAATTATATTTGTACAGCCCTACCATGTATATTATACAGTGTGCTTTTAAAGAATCAGTACTCTGAAATATACATTACTTATATCTTCTGCAAACTATATTTTCAAGAAAATTTTAATGTGATAATTTCTTTAAAATCTCTCGTTATTTATGAAGAATGATCCATAGTTTATCATCTTGTTATTACAAGAAATAAAATATTAATGAAATGGGCATCCTGGTTTTGGCTAGGATAGAGACACAATTTTCTTCCTAGTAGCTTGTTCAGTGCTGTGTTTTGGATTTAGTACGCAAACAATGTTGGTAACACACTGATGTTTCAGTTGTGCTCAGCAGAGCTTACCCTGAGTAAAGTACTTTCAGTGTCTTGTGCCCTGCCAGTGAGGAGGGGCACAAGAAGCCAGGAGGGAGCATGGCCAGGACAGCTGACCTGAACCGGCCAAAGCGATATTCCGTACTGTAGAATGCCATGCCCAGTGTATAAACTGGGGGAGTTGGCCTGGAGGCACAGATCACTGCTCAGGCCTGAGCTGGGCTTTCGTCAGTGGGTGGTGAGCAATTGTATTGTGCATCACTTGTCTTTCTGGAGGTTTATTCCTCTCTCTCTTTTATTTTTTTTTACCTCTGTTTTTCTTACTATGAATATAATTATGGTTGTTGTTCCTATGGTTTCCTACATTATTTCAATTATTAAACTATTCTTATTCCATCCTATGGGTTTTAACTTTTTCTGATGCTCTTCCCAATCCCACTGTGGTGGGGAGAGTGAGTGAGAACCTGTGAGGGGGTTAGTTGCTGGCTGGGGTTAAACCATGGCATAGAATTAAAGAAAAAAATGGTTTAAAATAATTTAAATTTGAAATTTAGATTCCAAAATCAGGAGGGAGGGGACTGATGGGTCAAAAACACACTGACCTCATCACCCAGAGTTCAATACACAGAAATAAATCTGCACCATCTGTATTTTCTGAAAAACAGGAAAGAAAATATAGGACAAGGGGATCAGTTTTTATAGGTTACCCATAACAACCTGCTTTGTGCTGCACTATTCAGTGTATTCATAAATGATGTGGAAAAGAGATGAGTAGTCAGGTGACAAAGCTTGGTAAGGCTATCAAATTATTTAGGTTAATATAGATGAAATGACCTTGATCATCTGCAGGAAAGTTTATGGGAGTAACCGAGCAATAAAATGGCAGTGGAGTTCAGTGTAGATAAATGCAAAGTACTGCACAAGAGGAAAAGGGCCCTTACTTCAGGTATAAAATGGCAGGATCTGATCTGGTCATTACTTCTCAGGAAAGAGAGCCTTGGAGTTATGAAACTGGCCCTATGGGAACATCAGCCTGCTGATCACCAGATGAAAAAAGTAAAAAAATACCAGTAAGTGTTAAGAAATCAGCCAAGAACAAAACAAATAATATCTTTTTGCTGCCACAAAAATCCATATTTTGCTTGCATCTTCTTTATAGGTAAAGTATCACAGAAACATTGGTTGAGAGGGACCTCTGCAGGTCACCTGGCCCAAACTTTCCCTTGAACCAGAACTATTGCCAACACTAGATCAGATCAGCTGTGGCTTTTTTTATTGGCGTGTTGGAAACCACCAAGCATGGTGATTCCACAACCTGCCTGGGTAATTTGTTCCAGTGTTGCATGTCCTTTTGGTGAAGAAATTTTTCCCCATGACCAGTTTGAACCTCCCTAGCTGCAGTTGTAGCCCAACACAGCTGCCCAATACAAGTAGCTGTTGCTCCTTGTTTTCTACTTGCCACTGCCAAGAAGTCTTTGGCTGCATCCTCCTTCAGATGCTTTTCTGGTCCCTGAACTTTAGCAATAGGATGGAAAACAGGAATGTTTTTGAAGTAAAGCACAGCTAACTTAAATGGAATTCTTCAGGGTAGGAGAGGAGTTACAGAGTGTATGCTAGTGAGCATCAAATGAAGATAGCAGTAGCCAGGTTGAAAAGACACTACAAGAGGAAAGATTTTGCACAATATATGTTTGACCTGGAGAACTTGTTACCAGAGCGAGTTGTAGATGCTACAGATCCATGTAGGTAAAAGGTAAGACGGGCAAGTACTTGACAGAGAAATCCAGTGAAGGTTACTAAGGCCATAGAAACTACACCTGCCTCATAAAGTCTCTGAGTCTGAAATATTGGTGGCAGTGAAAGTGCTGGAGGGAACTGCTGCCTTCAGTAATGCAACCCAATATTGGTCTAACAAAGCCCTTGGTCTCACCCAGTGTGGAGGCTCTTATGTTCAATAAATTGCTTGTAAAACTTAACTACTTTACCTGCATGTCTGCCTTGCCTTGTTAATTACATTGGTAATTTTTCAGATCATTTTCTCCAGCACATGAATTATTATTATATAATTATATTTAGCTTTGTTAAGTTGTGTGCACAAACATCAAAGCTAGGACTGCAAAGAAAAAAAAAATCTACATTTTGAAGAAATAAGCCTCAGTCTTCAAAATGAAACTTCAGGGTGCATTTTGCTGGCCAAAGCCTTGCTTCCAACCTGTTTACTAACTTGGTTCCACTAAGTTTTTGAAGTTAAGATTTTAAAGGAAGGACATGCCCATGATTAAAACAACGAAGCAGAACTCTGGAGATCTCACTCTGATCTCCAGCAATGCCGCAAATTTCCTGCTGGTTTTGGCAAATCAATGGGCCTTCATTTAGCATGAAATGAGTTTTCAGCAGATGAGCTCAGTGGAAGTGCTCGGGTTAAGCGCTTGCAGAGCTGTTAAATGAGCGTCCTCTTCATCTTCTGAATCTGTGTGGCAGCAGAAAGCTTTGGGGAGGGCCCTTTTGTAGTGCCAGGGGGTGATCCAAGGAGGAGAGACCACCACACAAAGCTTTCTGCCTTGGGAGGGGGACCACGGGGACACCGAGGAAGAGGAGGAAGGCAAAGAGGAACAAAGAGTGATGAGGAAAGTAGGAAGCTGCTTCTCACCTGGCCTCTGAGGCCCAGGAGAGCGGGGATGGCCCAGAGGAGGGGGGCAGGGAGGGTCCCTGAGGAGCGAGGCGCTCCAGAGGAGCGGGGCTGGGAGACAGGGGCGAGGGCAGGGAGGAGCGGGCAGGCCCCGGTGCGTGGCAGCGCCGTTCCCTCTCCTCGCCTACCCCCGGAGCGCTGCGGCGGGGCAGGGAGCGGGGCCGCCGCCCGCTGCCGCCACCCGCGCAGGTGGAGCGGTGTGAACGGTGCGGGCCCCGTTGCCCCTCCCTTGGGACGGCGTCCCTCCACCTCCCC
>WBMY01001062.1:865878-952763 GCA_013397315.1 Donacobius atricapilla | reverse complement strand
GAGCCGGGCGCGGAGTCTCCGGCGGCGCTGCGGGAGCGCCGCCCCGCGGCCGTGGCGGGCACTGCGCCGCAGGGGGAGAGCCGCGGCAGCGCCGCTCGCTCGCGGTCCTTTATTTCCCCCGCGTGTGGGATGTCAGAAATGAGCCGTCACGCCTGCCGTGTAAAATTAGTTCTTCCTATGAGTGCTAAAGCTGCCTGAATTTTTGTAAGAGCCAGGAGCCGCCGTGCGTTTTCCCCCGCGAGTCGGAGAGGAGGACAACGTCCATGCACCACCGTACAGAGTGAGCGCACCTGGAGGTGGGAAGGGGGAGCAGTGGAGGATAAGATTACGGCAGTGGTTTCTTCCAGGGAGCATGAGATATCAAAAATTTGTTCTCTATTTTGCTCTGTCAGAGTAGAACTGTTAATTCCAACTTTCAGGTCAATTAAAGAATAAGGCCAAAAGCAGTTGAAGGAGATGGTTACTATAGCAGCCTCTGTTATTTTATGGCCTGGAAATTGCATTTAAAATTGTGTAAGCTTAGTTTGAAATGTGTTGACTTTCCTACTAGAAGAAGAAAACCCGAGGGTAGAGGCTGCACTGAACAGACCAAGATAAAACAGTCAGGAAGCTGGACTGAATTTTTCTTGTCTGAGCTACACTGGCATGTAAATTTCTTCCGTGATAGCCCGAAGAGAAACCTGTTCTAGTTTTGCTTGATTATAAGCCTTTTCCTGCATCTGACATGCATTCAGCTGGAGCAAGGTATATTATAATGACAAAATATTTGAAGGATATCCTCAAAAATTAGGTAGTTTTTGTTCTGTGGATGCAGAAAGGCTTAATGTTGGAAGCAAGAAATAAGAACTAAAAATAGTTTTACTTGTATGGGTATATCTGGCAGCTGGAATGCCACCAAAGTCATTGGCTGGGTTTGGAAACTGGAGGAAGACTTGCAACATTTTCATACAGCTGGGGATCTCTTTCTGGTTTCCATCTTGTCTCCTCTCAAGCAATTCATCATACCTTAAAGAGCTGACTTGAGAATTCCAATTACTGTACGGCAGCCCACAATCTGTATAGGAAAGGAGTGAAGGAAAGGAGAGGACAGAGCATCCTGGGGTATGGAGGAAGAGTGGAAAAAGGGTAACATGTTGAGGGTTTTTTTTCTTGCAATCAGCTTGAAGCTTTCTTAGGACATTTACTCCTTACCCCGAAGGCTGTATTTTCTCTCCCCATCTCCCACCCTGCAAAGTTATCTTTGCACCCATCTACACATTTACATCCTTATCATCTGGCAAGAGGAGCCCTGTGTTTCCCTTTTGTCAGCAGCCTGTACTGGGCCATGGCTACTGCTGACATTGCCTGTGCTTGGAGCTGGCCTCCTCTAAACTGTAGAGATGGGGTTAGTAAACAGATCTGAAATGCATGGCTGGACAATGGACATGGCTGGACAAAGCTGCCTAGCAGAACCACTACTCTGGTCTGTAATGAGAATTACCATGTTTATCAAGTTCCTTGATCTTCTTCCAGTTATCCTGAAGTGTAGTTAATTCATTCCCAGTGACAAGTGGTTCATTATAAATGAAGAAAATCTTGGCTTCCAAGACTGCCTTTGTAAGTAGTGAGCACTTGAAGTATTGTATGTCAAAACGAAGGCTGCAAGGCATCTATTGAAGGTTCTGTGCTTTGACTGGGTTGGGGTGGGGTTTTTTTTGTTGTGGTTTTTTTGTTTGCTTGGTTTTGGTTTTGGTTTGGTTTTTGTTTGTTTGTTTTGTTTTGTTTTTTTCTTTCTAAAGAGTGGCAGAAGGGAACTATAGTACTCCACCCATTTGGTTGCAGAAAGCCTCTCTATAAAGCAGAGAGGAAAAAAATGACTTTTCTATAAACTTAGTTATGAGATCATCTGGGAAGACATCAACCATCACAGTGGAATGACATCAACCCAGACTTTCTGTGAGAACAAGCAGTAAATAACTGAACTTTCCTTAGGGCTCACGAAGTTCAGCTACAGAGGAATATCAAATATCCAGAACCCTGAGGAAAAGCTGAGAAAGAGAGGAGTATTCTAGGGAAAAATAGAAAAATCATTCTCAAGCCTGGCAGAACTGTCTTGTTCAGCAGCTATATTAGGGCAATGCAAATTTAAACATCTTTTCTACATTAATATCACATTATTTATCCTCAAACCATGCTAGTTTGTGACAGGCTGGAAATAAAGACAAGGAGATGCTCCCTCATACAACACGGAGTTGAGCTGTGGAACTCCTGGATGCAGAACATTATGGCTACAAAATTCTATATGTATTCAAGGGAAGACTGTCAACCTATGGAAGAGAAATAAACTAAGGTTTCCTTACACTACAGAAACTACCTCTGCTCTAAAGTCCACCAGGTACAACTGGTTGTAATTAAGACACTGTGAGGGAGGAGGGGCATACATGGTTGCCCTCTTCCTATCCCTATCCTCTACCCATGGCAACCACAATTAGTCAGTGTCAGAAACAGGATTTTAGGACAGGCAAGCCTTTGGTCAGGCCAGGAAGGTTTTTTTTATGTTCTCATTATAGCTTTTTTTTTTAATTTTAGCACCTTCTAACTTACCCACAGATGAGTGAAATAGTATTTCCTCCTCAGATTTGGAGCTAATTGAGCAATAACTGAAGCAACACTTTGAAGTAACTTTGTATATCAAAGTTAATGTTTAAATGTGCACATTTCTGCTCTACCAATAAGCGAGACTGGTGTGAACAGCTGATGTCTCTCTACAAAATCTTGTGCCTGGGGTGATTCCCCAGCTCTGCTTTCAAAACTTTCAGATATCTTTTCATATAACCACATACACACCAGAGCTCAGACCTGTGAGTCACTGTAATCCCCAGATGTCTTGGGAAAGTCCACACGTCTTCTTCAAAGCCTGAGTTAGCTACTAAAGCCAGGGAGGGTTTCCTTGTATTGTAAAATGTGGTATATATTTATCCTAGTAAGTGGACTCCAGCTCAAAGTTGGTGTTCCATTCTGGCAGAGGTGAAAAGTATCAAAACTATGCTAAAACAGATCCACACTCTGAACTTGGCATCGGAAACACCAAGCTGTGGTTGAACTCTAGTCCTTACTTAACTAAAAATTATAAATATTACTTATTATAGACAACAAATATGTCTACGGGGTAAAGATACCTCAAAAATCATTGGAGTCACCAGTCCATTATACAGCTTTGAAAAGCAGTGTTCCCACTTCTTTTTCCATATGCCTCTATTTTTCATGCTAGATCTTCAGCTAGCCTGTAGCCAGGCTGTTTCTGGAGAGCACCACTTCTATTATTCTAAACTAAAATTTAGGAAAGTGGTTATGTTTGCCCTGGCCTACACTGCCATTGCAATGTAAACCAGAGAGCTTAACCACATACAAATCCTCGAATTGCTTGGCTTTTAAAGTTTGATCATAGACCCTTTCTTTCTTCACTGCTGAGGTTTCCATGTAATTGGAATGAAGGATGTTGGAACTGAGCACAGATTTCCCACTGGCAGCTGCCAGTAGTTGGATAATGCCACTGACATCAGTGCTGCCAAAAGAGAAAAATGGTCTTTTCAGTAATGTTTTGAGTTCAGAATCAAGAGTTCAGTTTCTGGCTCTGCCTCGGACTTCTAACAATGTTACATTTTTCCTGCATGTTTCCCAAATACAGATGGGAATAATACTGTTTTGTCTTTCCTATTTAAAGAATTAACTCTTGGTGTGGTGCATCACCCCATCTAGATGGGGCATTCCACATGTGACCATAAGGCCCAGACAGCACAGTTCCTACAGCCTTTGTGGGATCCTGAAAAAGGCATGTGATGAATAACCAGACTTGTCCCTCCTACTCAGCTCAGCTTTGCTGCATGTATATATAACCACGAGACTCCTCTACACCAGCAACATTCTCCTTTCCTCATTTTTCTGTCTATCCTAGAAAACCTTGCTTCCTTGGAATAGCAGTTAGCAAAGTGCCATTTTTCATACAGGCAGATTCATAGTTCTCAGCTGGGTGGGTAGTAGAGAACCACTGGTGACTTCTAAGTCAGATAAAGCCATGCTTTGGCTGTGACATGAAAGAGCACAATTGGTCTGGTTTCCCAAGTGTTCCTAAGTCTCTCAAGTGTAGTCTGTCTATCCATCTCTACTTGGATCTCAACTTTTGAATACACTGAGGGTTTTCAACTATGTTCTGTCTTCAACCATATAGCTACAGAAAAGAGAAGCAGAAACTTAATATGTCATTGCAAACCTTTAGAATAAATAAAACCAGGCTGCTCTACCGAGTGGAATGACTCAGACTGCTGTCCACTGAGGGAAAACCAGGTAAAACTCAGCTGGTTTCATCTTCCATTAGGTAGCTCAGTGTGGATGCTGGCTGAATTGTCTGCATCCATCTTGCTAGAAACAACTGGAAGAGTCAGAGGCAATATAGGGAATATCTGAGACATTTTTATTTTGAACAGATTGTAGAATTCTGTTTCACTGATGTCAGTTCTAAAATTGCATGATTATACTTAGAAGATACCAAGATAACTGTGTATTTCCAAAGTGTATTTTAAAATCTCTCTTTCTTGTTTTAGAAAAAAAATAAAATAAAATGGAGCACATGTTACTGCTATTCACATTTTTCATACCTATATTGGGTCTCAGTAATGGAACAGAAACTGAACAAGATTTTACTTGGCACTTAAAGAAGATTCCCCAGATTGTGAGAGAAAGAACTTTCTCCCTTGACAGCCCTACATTTGAAGCAAAAACCAAATTAGAGCTGAACAGTGTATGCGGGATTGAATGTCAAAGAAAACTGCCAGCGCCAAGCTTGTCTGACTTGAAGAACCTCTTATCGTATGAGACTGTTTTTGAAAACGGCTCACGGACCCTGACTGAAGTGAATGTCCTTGGAGCAGTGCTTGACCCAGCTGCAAACACAACCACACAAAGGCCTTTGAGAAAGAAGAGGCAGATATATGGAACAGACAGCAGGTTCAGCATCTACGACAAGAGGTTTATGACCAACTTTCCGTTCAACACAGCTGTGAAGATCTCCACGGGCTGCAGTGGCATTCTGGTTTCCCCCAAGCATGTGCTGACAGCAGCCCACTGTCTGCACAATGGCAAGGATTATGTTAAGGGCAGCAAAAGACTGAGGGTGGGCCTGATGAAGACGAAATCCAGAGGCAACGGCAGGAAACGCAAAGGCGCTAAAAGAAGTAGGCGAGAAATTTCTGCAGCTAAAGAGGATCCCAAAGCTGCCACAGAATTAAGGCGACAATCCAAAGGTGATGAGAGAAAGCAGAGGCGATCTGGGAGGAAGCAAGAGACCTCAGATGGCCTTCCCTCCTTCCAGTGGACCCGGGTGAAGAGTACGCACATCCCAAAAGGCTGGTTTAAGGGTGTCTCTGAGGATATTGCCCTGGATTATGATTATGCTGTTCTTGAGCTCAAGCGTCCCCACAAAAGGAAATACATGGAGCTGGGAATCAGCCCAACAATCAAAATGATGCCTGGGAGCATGATCCACTTCTCAGGTTTTGACAATGATCGGTCTGGGCAGCTGGTCTATAGATTTTGTAGCATTTCTGAAGAGTCCAATGATCTGTTTTATCAGTACTGTGATGCTGAGCCTGGCTCCACAGGGTCTGGCATCTATCTCCGTTTGAAGGAGCCAAACAAGAAGAAGTGGAAACGCAAGATCATCGCTGTTTACTCAGGTCATCAGTGGGTGGACATCAATGGAGAACAGCAGGATTACAATGTAGCAGTGCGAATTACTCCTCTCAAATTTGCCCAGATTTGCTTCTGGATACATGGGAATGATGGGAATTGCACACAAGGCTGAAGAGAGCCCAGCCTCACTTGCTTAGCACCCTCACTGCTGTAGAGTGAAAGGCGGCTGCAACAGTGACTGGAAGAACATCACTCCATGCCAGAATGTTTTTGAACTCAAAGCTCGCAAGTAGTGCTATGGTGACTTAAGGAATGCTGAATTGCTAGGGGAAGGGTAGAATTGTCAGACAAAGTATTTCTAATTGTAATCAACCTAGATACACACTTAAAATCCCAAACTATATTTATGTTTGCAAATTGTGATAAATCCAAGTCATTCATGAGGAAAAAAATGGCTTGCACCTGTTTGTCATTTTTTTTCCCCCAGGGAAAGGGTTGAAACATCTCAAACTGGTGTTATTAAACCATATCTATGTTTTTTCCAATGGATTTATTTTTCTCAGGGTTCTGTTCCAATTCTTCAAATACAAGTTGTGCATATAGCATGTTACTGTATGTGCAGAATGATCCAGAGAACTGCATGAGAACAAGACGTTATTCTGGCATTCTCTGGAGACCACAGGTCCATGTTGAGAAGCAACACTATAGTTAATGATTGGTAGTTTGGAAAACTTCCTCTTCTGGTTGCTGCATGAACACTCCCATGGAAATTCCAAATCAATGTAGCTGAGGGTTACTCCTTAAAGACAAATTCACTTCATTGCTCATTAAAAACAGCAAAAAAGAAGGTAACAAATTAAAGTTTCCATGTTTGGAAGTAGAAGACACTTCTCGACATAGTTTAATGCCTTTAAATGTTCTTTGAGAAGCAATAAAATCTTAACCACAGGTGTTTGCCTTCCAATTAGTATTTGGAGAACTGTAGGTTTAGTTTCTATTCAAATGTTTAGCTTTACCATCGGTAGAAGTCACTGACTCCTGAAGTGGCTACTTGACAATCATTTGGAGCTTCACAGTTGATATATTTTTTGGGTGCTAAACATTTCTTCAGTTTTTATAAATTACTTTTCTACAAGTTCAGCTTCATAGATAGGATAGTATGTATTTGACTGGGAGTTGGAAATCAATATTTTAGTTTGGCTTTATACAGTTTTGCAAAGTGTGTGGTTTTAATCATGTTATATTCAGATACCACCTCAACATGATTCACAAGGTTAACTAAAACTTTCTCCCAACTGAATTACAGCACCTTCTGAATGGTTGAACTATCCTGTGCATTATAAAAGGTACCTTGTTAGATAGCAGCAGTAGTTAACGAATAATTTGGTTCAGTATGTTTGCAGAACCATGCATTTAATGAAAACACAAACTGCGCTTGACTTTTACACACACCTTTAAACACAAACTGCCTTCTAAAAAACTGTTGTTGATTGCTATATAAGTCTATATCCTTTATTTTATGTCAAGATTTTGAAGTACACAGAATTGTTATGGTGCTATGTTAATCTAATAACATAAAAAGATACTGTGCCTTTCTGATCATATCCTTTGGGTTTCAATATTTTCAGAGTATTCACCATCATAATATTTAAATTTCTTTACCATAAGTTTATGCTGACCAAAATACTTTTCTTCCTATACAGGAGAAAAAAAAATACAAGATTTTAAAATACTATTTGTTTGTTGGGATCTTTAAAATATGCTTATATCTTTTGATGAAATAAGATAGTTTTAAATAACCCATTTTTTTGGTAGATGGTTGAAGTATGCAACCTGACACATTGAATATGCAGGCAACTTTGTCCTATTATTGCCAAAGCAAAAAATTTAAGACTTGCTTCCATATCATAACCCTAACAATATTTCATTCATCGGAAGAGATCTCACTTTAAAGGAAACTATTTCTTTTAATGTAAACCTTTCCAGGGAACACTCAACTTTTCTTCTTTTATTATGTTTTAATTTTATTTTGTGTGATTGTTTGCAGAAAACTAATAATAATTTTTAAAGTTAAGAAATAAATGTCTAAGATTTTAGGGTTAATTATTTTTTATTGTTGTTAACATCTCTATTAACACGTGTCTTTGCTGACAGTAATTTTAAACCACCTCAGTCCAGTATTTAATACTCTTGCTCTATGCAACAGATTTATAGTATTCTTTAGTCAGATCTGTAATGTTTTTCTTAAGTGCCTTTTTCCATAGTTGCTGTGACAAATAAGGTATTGCATTATTAATCTAATACAAGACAACCCAGGTCCATGGATTTTTTTACAATTATTGTCTTTGTTGATTTGGGTCCAAAACTGATCAAGATAAGGGGGCTTAGTAAATTTCTTGGTTTTTTGAGTCTTAGTTAGGTGTGCTCCTCAGAAGAAAAAATAAAATGTATTTCTTTATCACTTTGGGAATTGGGAGCAAGGTAAAAATGAAAAATGTTTGATGTCAGATTCCAAATGGTCTTGTTGTAATAATCATCTATTGTAAATATTTCCACCACAACCTGAGGTTCTCATACCACGTTGATAAAACCTCTTTATTTTCAGTGAATAAATATTAGATGCTCAGTGCTTCATTTTGCGGTACTAAGAGATTAAAGACATTGGCCAGAGCAACATAAAAGTAAATTTCAAACAAACAAACAAACCTCTGTGTCTCAGCGCCCATGCACAAACACATGCAAATATACAGGCTTGGAGAACACGTGTTGTTTTGGTTGAGCTTTGGTGTTGTCAGCACCTTTGGGCCATGGAATGCAGGTAGAAGAAGACAGACAAAGTGTTTTTTGTTGTCTCGGCACGCTAGGCAACATTTTGGTCTTCCACTTGGCCTGATAGAGAAATAAATGCTTTATGTAGGCATTGAGACTACCTACTACAGGGAATTCTGGAATAGTTCATAAATTAAGTACTTACACACAGTCCCAGGAATTCAATGTCCTGCATAGGGCTCTTGGTACCCACCACTGCAAATGGGACAAGAATTTCTGAGGCATCTCAGATTTTCTTAAAAACCTGCAGTTACCAGTGAGAAAATATGAGGAGGAAAATATGACCTCAGTAGATCAGATCTTGCTGTTGTCCATGACACCAGCAGCAAGGCTGGGTTTCCAGCCCTTGTGATGTTTCCCTAAAGGATTTTTCCTCTCTCAGGTACCAGGCTGTACATCATTTGTTTTCATCAGTACTAATTCTTTTCCATAAGAGTTGGTATAGTAGATCTTTTTATGCTTATAAAAGCATAAAAACTGTATTCCTGGCTTTAGGAAAGAAACACCTCAGTCAAATCTCTTCTTTCCTAGAGGGCCACTGGCATTTATAAAGTCAACAAGCAAGTTCTTTTCAGGGCCAAAGATAAACCTCATATGCAAGCCATTAATACACCCAGACCAGCTTCTGCAAGGTATTTGTGCATGTGTTTAATCTGAGGCTCTGAGACACACAATGGAAGTCAAGGGGGTTAGCTGCAATGTGAAAAGTTAAGCCTAAGTTTGTATTAAATTAACAAAAGAAAAGCACAACATTACGTAGGGAAATGATTTCTGTTATATGAGGTATAGAGTACCCAATGCTTTAATAATTGCTTAAAGAAACTCCTTAAGATTTGCCATCTTAATTTTGCAGATTTATGTGTCTATATGGAGTATGCATCAGCACGAATATGGGTTAAATAAAAAAAAATAACTCATCCACATGTGGAGGAGAGAAGCAGCTGGGGAGTTCTTTCTATTCTGCTGGTAAGTGATGACCCAGCAGCAAACTGCAAAAAAACAGAAAGGAAGAAGAAGTACATAGTATGGAAGACCAGGAAGATGGAGATGGTATGCAAAGGATAAAGAAAGTGTGCAAAGTAACAGATGAAATGGCTGCAAGGTAGCAGAGGCACTGATTGTGAGAAAGAGTAGGCAGATGGTAGACACTTAATAGTATGAATTAAGATGTGAAATTCACAAGTTTCATGAGCAATTTTTCACTGTTAAAGACAAGGCTTTTCTTCCCAGCCAATGGCAACAAGGAAAGGGCTGTGAGAGGACTCAGGTTGTGGCAGGGACTGCTGGCAGGCAGGGGTTTTGACCCTGATCTACAATCCATACCTGAATTACGCTTCTGTTCATTCAGGGTCCTTGGAAAGTAGCAGATCCGTGTTCTGACCAAAAGGCTTGGCAGTATGAACCTCCCTATACACAGATCACCAAGAATGTAGTGAGTAAGGGGAGTTTCTCTAACCTGGCCTTTTGGTGGGATTCCTGTAAAGGCTGTTCTCCACTGGGAAAAAAAAAATCAAACAAAAAAAGCTCAGACTTAAGGCATTTAAATGTTGCCTCCATTTTTTGCATGTATTGAGAAATTTTAGGCAATAAAATTTTTTCAAGTGTCTTCTGTTTGTGTTTGGCATCTGTAGAAATTTAATCAACTGCTTCTAATTTTAAAGCACAGATTATTGCAGATAGTTCCATCTAGAAATTCCTGGATTAAAGAATGACTGAGGGGGAAAAAAGAATGTTATTAAATTGAAAGCTTAAAATTTCACTCTAATCTCAAAGGATTTGGAAGTATATTTGGGTCCCCTTTGCACCAGCCTTTTGCTCCGAGTGTCAGAACATTTAGGTTAAAAACCTCCAGAAGTAGCTTTGAGGATTCTTTCATGCTTTTAGCTTTTTTAAGACTGACAGAAAACTGTATAATATTTTTAACTGTGCAAAATGACAAGCCATTTGAGAAAATAAATCCAAACTTTTGCTCTGATATTATATGATGCACTTATTACGTCAATAAATATTTTCTGTTGTTTTTCTTTTCCTCTGTCATGATGCAGTTTGTTAGCTATGGTTGTGTTACACAAACTTCATTCTCTAAGTGCCTGTAATGATTTATCAGTGAATCATCTGGGACTTGGTCTTACAAGATATTAATGTCTCTTTAAATTTGTTCTGGGAAAAAAATCTCCCTGTCTTCAAGATAATTGCTCCATGAGCAAATTTGATGAGTAAAAAATTTAGTTCAGCAAGGAAATGACTCATAGTCTCTGCCGCAAGTTATTAATTCTAAAATAAGTAATTAGTTCTGTTTCTGCTATTTCCAATAGTTACACTTTCTGCCTTGGAGAGCTGTTGAACCAGACCAAATCAGAAGTATGAAAAATATTATAATCTTGGTTCTTAGAATTATCTTAACTCTGTGCCCTTGAAACTGGTTGATTTTATCTCTGAGGGTAAAAGGAGAGATTTTTGGCTAGGTCAAGAGCTGCTGGAAATATTTAACGGAAAGTTAAGAAATTATTACAGCTATGATTAACAGTGTGTCTAATACAAGCAATATTTACCGAGATCTGGCAAGGGCTTATCCACCAGCTCTTATATGGGTCCTCACATGGGGGAGAAGTAAATGCCACAGGGAAATAAATAGGATTGAAAGATTTTTGACCTGGAAAAATGTCCTTTTGAGGGTGGTAACAGGATCTAAATATTTTCATTGCTGAAATCTACTTTTTGCCATGGTCTGGGAGAATGTCTTGGTGCCTGAGAAATGTTTCTCAGCCTCCATACAGGGAACACAGAGACCCAGGGTGACAGCTGTATCCTCTGCAGGCCATTCCCAAGCCACTGGCACGGATGTGGTTTCTTTGGTGGAAGATATATTCCAACATGTTATGGACTGCACACTCCCATGGGCCTTGGGGGCTTGAACTGGAATCTTATCCAAATGTCTATTTAGCCCTAAAATGTTCCCATACATCCCAGATCCTTGTGCAGGTATTTTCCAGTCATACTCCCATTTCCCATAGTGTTTAACAAATGTTCAAAAGGCCTTCCCCAAATAACAGACATGCAAATCCTCCAAAGAAGTGGCACCTTATGCTGTTTATTATGCAGGTATTCCTGATGAATCATGCATTCCTTTTGCTTCAAATATGTCTTCAGATTTTGATAATGGCTAATCCTTAAGTTGTTACTGCTAAGAAAAGAAATCAGATGTACTGGAAAAGCCACACAAATATTTACTTGTGCTTCTTGGTATTTATATACATACCATACTTTTTGCAGTTGCTATGGCACCACTTTTCCATGTGAAAGAGTTTGAAAACTTTGGATGAAACCATATTGGGCTGGTTTTCAGACAAATGACTCAGCTGCCCTTTGGCTGCAGTTGCAGAATTCTCCCACCCCTCCCCTCCAGTTTGATTTCCAAATTTATGGATAAAATGCAGTTTAAAGCTTTGCTTAATCAAGGATGAAAGCAGCCAGGAGACAGCACACAGCAGTGGACCCTTTCTGGCTGTATCTCTCTGTGGACATTTTGATGCAGGGAGAAGAGGACAAGAGAAGGCAAAGGTAAAGCCCATGAACAACAGCAAAAAACCTCATTGCCTTACTGAGTGAAAGAAAATGTGATTCCTATTTTTTCCTATGGTCAAAGGCAAAACTAGGTTTTGTATTTACAATTCCTTTGTTTTCTTGAATGATTCATCAGCTACATTTTTTTTGCTCTGTACAGGAATGAACAAACGGTCGTGGGGATACAACATGGCCTTGAACGCCAGCCGGGGCTTCCCCTCCTCAAAACACACACACTAAAAGAGAATGCTAAATTACCCCAAAGGGAATTACTAGTAATACAAAAAGGGGGTAAAAGTCACCTTTAGGAAAAGCACCAATGGGATATTCGGGAAAAAAGTTTATGCATAAAGGCAAAGGAGACTTTATAGCTAGCTACACATGACATATGGGTTTTTCTGCCGTGGTGTTCTGAGCAGGACATTGATGCATTTCAGAGCTGTGGTGAGTTACATGGTGAAAGAAAATCCACCTGCTGCTTGAATATCCCACCACCACCTCACAGCAACAGGGACCTACTGTGCTACCAAACTCTCGCTGCTTATTGTGAGTTTGAGGTCAGACCTGGCCTTCATAAACGGTGGATATGAGCAGAGGCTTCCAAGGATGTGGCCACTGACATTTTAGGTGTTATACATTTTGCTCTGCATCTACATGGAGGATGTATGCAGCCATTTTTAATAAAAGTAGTTGAAACAGTAAGCTCTTGTAAACAAATGCTGCATCACATTCTCCTCTCCTTTACAATGCTCAGTCTTGAAGGAAATTAGACCCACCACACAGTATACATATCTACTTGTTGTAGAACATTATACACTAGCCATTTGTGACCTGTAAATTTCTTTCAGAAAGAAATAAAAAGGAAGCCAATACTCAAAAGGGAAAGTAGCTTTGTCAGTGTTCAATTTTCTGCTCAATTTACTTCCTTGCTTGCCAATTAACCTGGTACAACAGTGATCTGTGATCCAATAATGCTGCTCATTCAATTGATGTGCTTGAGTCTGTCACTTCTTGAAACTGATTTTTCCTTACCCGTCCACACTAGATAAAATCAGGCATTTGTGTGAAAACAGTGTTCACAAGCTTAAAACCCCCCACAAAACCAGCTGCCACTAATAGTATTTCATTATTTTATTCATTTTCCAACTTAATTTCATTCTTTCCTGCCTACCTTGGATTTTTTATAAGTGAGAGAGAATTTCACTTTTAAATTGTTTTAACTGTGCCCATTTTGGATTTTCACTTCATTTTCTACTGTAACACCAAGCACCTAAAATTAAAATAAATGAAATCATGCCCAAGCATTGCTGTATAATGAGGAGCTTGGGTTACTGTTTAAGAGAAGCCACTTCAGGTTGCTATTAAGGTAACAGCTGCAAACACAGAATGAAAGGCAAAATCACTGAAAGCAAACCAGTGTTCATAGCTCTAAGACAACACATCAAATCTGGAGCCAGCCTTGGGAAATGCTTTTGTAAGCTTTGAGTCAATGTAAACACAGGCTGCCAGCTGAAGGAACAATCTTGTGACGTCCTTACAGAACAGCTCTGGGAAGCCCTGACAGCTCCTCCTGCCACAGATGCTGACGGAGGGAGAAGCCACTGGCTCTGGATCCCAGCAGCAAGCACAGGGTTTAGTCTCCTAGGCACATCCTACTCTCCAGAGCACACCGATTTAATTTCACTTAAATGACTGCAAAAATAGCAATGATTTGATGCTATTAATTGAGTTATACTAACTGGGCTGCAAATGGCTCCTATCACAAGGTCCACTCTAATGACAGTTTCAAATAAGAAGAGAACAATCCCTGACAGGGAGATCTGGCTGTGTGGGATCCACATCTGCTCAACACCTACAGAAATTTGGCAGAAACTGTAGGTAGCTGGCTGTGGGTGAGGTTTGTTACACCACTTATTTGAGTTTACTGCTAAGGTAATGTCTTGCTGCAGCAGCACAGCCATAGGGCTAATCCAAGGACAAAGCCTGGAAAAGGGCAGTTACAGATATTTCAGATAGGTCTTGCAGCATTTCTTCACATACCATTTGTGAAAAAGAACATCAAAACTCACAGAAAGAGCAGAATATTCATACAACAGTATGTACAATGCACCTCCCTTCCCTCTCCTTCTCCCCAGTGTGACTAAACAGCAGAAATTAAAAGCACTGTAAGTATTGGAAAGAAATTAGGAAATGCCATGCTTCATTGTATCCCTATTCCAGCCCTTTCTTTAATACTCAGGCTGGAGCCAGGGCTGTAAGCACAGCCTGTTTGCCAAACTCGTGCTGGCCCTCATGTGCTCATCTCTTGCCACAGCTGTCAGAGGCCACATACAGAGCCAAAAACTACACAGTCCTGGGACAGAGGGGTGCAGCCACCTACTTTTCAAGGCCACAATGTAATTTTCTTTTTTTAATTTGGTAAAGACTAGGCTTCCAGATAAGTATTTTTAGACACATAAGAAGTCACATTTCTAAATCCTGAAGCCAGCTCCCTCTTCCCAGTTTGAAAGCAAATTTTTTATGAATTTTTAGGTTTGTCTGGCAACATCACTGTGGAACCAGCTTCTGGTAGAAACATGATAAAGACAGAGCTCAGAGATACAAGACTGGTGGGAAACAAAGTTACCTATGAAACATAATTGCTAAAATAATTGCTAAAATAAAATAAAACCCATTCTTAAAGAGATTTGACAGGATTTTTTTACTACCTATTGACTATGTGCATGGAAAAAAATTGTTTTGTTTTTATTTTAGTGAGATTCCAATGTCATCTTTGCAGAGGACTTTTTAGGCAGCTCCACTAATTACAGTATTAGGATTTCAGCAGCTAGTGTTAGATGCCCTGGGGCAATCCAAAGGCAGTAGGGATGGTGATGATGATCAACCTACTGATGAGACTGCTTTTTGGAAAAAAAAAACCCAAAACCAAACAAAAAACAATCCAGATATTATGGCCATTAATACCCACAAAACTTTCCATGAAAGCAGAGCAGTTTGGACCTGGGTCCTGCCTCTCACTATTGTCCCTTCCATAGACACAGCTGTGGTGATTTGAAATAGCTTGGATTTTGGTACGGATGGTTCTTTTCCTTGCACAGATTTCTTTCCATTGCTACTTGTGTCACATACACGTGCCACGAATGAGTGCAACCAGCAAGGAAAGGAAACCTGTGCTCTCAATCAGTTAATGCTACTACCATCCTTATCTGGGAGGCACCTAAAACATGCTGTGTCCTGTCTCTTCCTCACCTCTCCCATCATCCTCCAGAGACCTGCAGGTGCTTCTTTTTTCTGTCTCTCCTGCCAGGTGCATGAGCAAGCCACATCCGGGAGAAACGGAGCTTGAGGCCCCTGCATTTGAGGGTCTGAGGAGGATGGATAGTCCCATCTCCAGAGCCTCTCTGCTCTGCCATCTTTGCAGCGTGCTGAATTCTCCCAGGACAGTTCCTGATGCACAAAGGAATACAACCACATGAAAAGCAGGATGTGGCGAGACATTCACCCCACAGCTTCCCTTTTCCTTCCCAGACTTCTTATTTTATAAAGATTTAGTAGTGTGCTGAGCCTTATTAATGTCACAAAGAGTCCAACAGTAATGCTCTATACTGATGTTATTTAGACAATCAGATTTCTTCCTTTTAAAGCTTTTTAAAATTACTTCCTTTTAGAATTTTTATTTCTATTCTTCTTTTCTCTTTTTCTTTTTTTTTTTTTTCCCCAAAGTGGCTACACACTATGAACCAATATATCCCGAAGGGCAATTGCTTAAACTGCAGCTCTTCAGGAAGGTGTCTAATAGCACAGAGGAACATAGGCTGACCACAGCCCAACAGTGCAATCCTGCTGGGGAAGGCACAGGTGCCACAGTTGAACAGAGTGCAGAAAATACCAACACTGAACTGATATCTAGAAAACTTGATTGGCAAGGGAAGTTTGAAGATAAAGGGCATAAGACAAAAGCATGACCATGACAACTGTCCAAATACCATCATTGCTACTGCAAAGAACAAAGAGGGTATCCCTGAGGACAGAAGAAACAGTTCAATGTGCAGCGAGGTCAGGCCATACAGCAAAAAACCCCCAGCAACTCTTTCAGGGTGAAGGTGATGATGTTCTTCAGTGGTGTTTGGCAAGGCTGTGGAATGATGGAGGCCTTGTAGAAAAAATCTGCTTTGTATTACCCAGTTTGGGTTTTAGAGCAGAGAACGAGAGTAGATATATGTGATTTCTATCTTATTACCCTGCTCAGCAGTCTTAAAGTGGAAACCACATGCTCTGAATGCATCGCCTTTGCAGTGGAATGCAGAAAGCACTGTTGGTCTTGTTTATCTGTAACAGAAAGCCAAATTTTAAATGAAACAGTATGCATAGTTACACTGATCTTTCGTATTGGCAATAAAATGCTTTGGCTAAGAGAAAAATAATGCATTTCACATCAGAGTCTGTCCCAAGAAAGCATAGATTGGATCAGCTTAGATCTTTAGTTTGGCTAGGGAAAAATTCTTTCATTTCAGTTGCATCTCTCCTCCATCTCTGACAGATCTATCAAAATACTGGATTTACCAGTTCAAGTTTCCAGCCACTGTAGGTTCAGTTTCGAATGCAAAAGTGTGGCTGGCATGCTCGACTCTGCTACTAGAAAAATATTCTCAAAGCCTGTCAGCTATTCTGAAGGTCATTAAATGACAGAAGCACATCCATGACAAGTTCTTCATGCAAACTGTACTGAACTTTTATTTCCTGCATGAAACCAGCTACTTCATTTGATGATTTCCAGAGCAACCACTTGCAATACTGCAGTGGTTACTAAAGTTAAATTGGTTAAAATCTAAGTTAGGACTATTCCTACATTAGCCTCAAAGGGGTAAAGGTACAGCAAAGACTGCTGGTTTGAGATGGGGGATTTTCCTTGCTAATGACAGAAGCAGTTCATGGGATACAGCCTGGCTTAGGTGTTACTGCTTCCAGGGCTTGCAAATCTTTTGCAGTTCTCTGTTTCTCTAAAATAGGCAGTTGAATGGAACATAGATGACTTGGCCATTCCTCAGTACACACTACTAAGTACTCATCTAAAGAGAGAGGGACGTTGTTAGTGATATGTTTGCAAATTCTTGGAGGTATTTCTAAAAGCTGTTAAAAGCACAAACCACCTAAATCCAGCCTTCAACATCTGTTGGAGGGGAAAAAAAAAAGAAGCTGTCTGAAAAATCCACAAGCCAGGCTAAATGACATAGTAGGATTAGAGTCAATCTTGATGATCAGTTATGAAGCTGAATGTCTGAAGAAATAAAATATTTTAACAGATACATCAGCCACTTTATTACAAGAAATATTTTCCAGGATTCTAAAATCCCAGAGAAATCAATCCTAGATACGAAATACTGTATTTTGGGAGGACAGAACAGTGTAACACTTCTCTAAATTACATTTTTCTTCACTGAATGTATATGTGCAAGACATATATATCAAGACCAAATATTACATCTTAGTAATCATCAAGAATGTAAACTGTCAGGCTATGTTTTAAAACCTCCAGAAAACAACTCTCCATTTAGGAACCACAAGGTGCACTTTTTTTGAGATAACTGAAAATACTGAAAACCAGGTAGGTTTAAGTATACATGGACACAAATACTACCTGTCTTCCAGCAACATGGTTAAAGAGCTGCTCAAGAGAAATAGGTTTACTTGGTATCTCAGACTAAAGGGTGTGCATTAGAGCATTAGAGAATTATACACACACATGTTAGTTTTATAATTTCTACTTACGATCCTAAAAAATAGCTGAGCATTTAAACAGAAAAATCGGTGTACTGTCCTATGTAATCTTTTTATGTTATTTTGAAAAAAAACAGTATTTTTTGTATGGTCTCTGTTAATCAATGGGAATCAACTCTCTTGTCTGTACAAGGACTATGGTACAAGGTGTTTTCATCTGCATATTTTGGATTTTAAAATATAATGTTCAAAAGGAAAAAAAAATTAGCTAAATAAGTAGCCTCATTTAATTTCACAGAAGTTTAAGAAGATACTTAAAAACTGTCCATGCATGAACCCAGATGCACTGCTGGGTGATGTGTATAAACTGGAATTTATAGAACTTTTTTGTCAACTCAAAATTAAGTTCAGCGTGTTGAATGCTGCCTTGCCTCTCTCCCTGTCTGGGCCTTGACCCTGCCTTAGAGAGTAAAACATTTCAGCCATCCTACAGGAATCACAGGCAGTCAAATATTTTGGAGAGAAGTACATTTCCAGTATGATTTGCCTCGGAGCCAAAGGTTCTTTAGGCAAATTCTACACACTCAAAACTTGAAGAAAACAAAAAGAGGCAAGCAGCTGGATTTCCATCAATACCATTTCTGAAATGAAAGTGATGGGAAAGTAATTCAGGCGCAACATTGCAAACTTTCACAGAGAGAACTGCAATACTTGGGACCCAGGCAGCAAGGAAGAATCACCAGCTACCTGCAGTCTTAAATGTATTTAATTATCTATATTTATTTGTATATTTATAGATTTATATATATTTAAATATATTTAAATTCATCTTCAAAACCAGGACAGCTCATGTCCCACAAAACGCAGAGCTGGGAAGGCTCAGTGTGTCTGCTCACCCCTGAGCTGCAGGGGTGCAAGACAGGCGCTGGATACTGACATGATGGAATGGAGGTGAGCTAGGAAGTGGGGATTTCAGTACACTGCTGGAAACCTCTCTTTTCAAGCACAAAGGGGGTGATGTGCTCTATCTCCCAAAGGTATGTCCACAAAAATAGATCCTCAACCAAAATCTCAAAGCAGCAGTGAACTTCTGTGCAAAGGCAGATTCAAAGATGCTCTATTACCTAAGCCAGAATTTATATAGTAAGACAATGTTATTTATACAGTATTCTGGTCTCAGTGTTACTATTTCCCCCCCTTCTTTCTTCCTTTGTTAAAAACTTAGTTTTCCCATGTTTCAAAAGAGAAGTGATCTATTTTCTGTCTTCATGTTTTTCAAAACAAATTCAGTACTGCTCTTTCAGTTGGCTGGAGACAGTGTGGGATTATTACAGAAAGGAAGAATGACTAAAAACCCTCTTGATTGATCAATCCAGACTGACAGGGTGTAATTACAGACACATCGTAGACACATAAGGCATAATCTTAAAATTAACTTCAGAATTTAACTTGTCCTCCACTTGCATCTCAGTAGCATTTAAAAAAATCGCTTTTATTTATACACAGACACACTCAGAGTATGAAAGGCTGCTTCTTTTAAAGCTTGGCGTCTGCTTGCAGCTGTAAATTGTTCTTGTACGCAAAATCTTTTTGCTGACATTTAATACCCACACTGCAGGCCTGCAGCAGCCTACAAGGCTGAAGGCACAGAGCTGTGCCCTCCCTGGGGTGACTCTGTACCCACAATGTTCCAGTGCCCACCCCCTCCCCCAATTACAGACAGTCTGCAGCCCCAAGGGCAAGAACACACCATCTCTCCCCCACACCATTCCCTTGTGCATCCATCTTCTCCTTCCCCTCCTTAATGCAATACTATCTGCTCTCTATCACAGTCAGCCTCTTTCCAGACTTGGATAGGCAAAAGTACAGACAAGGACTATGGAAAGATGATGTTCTTGGGAGGGCAGGGGAGGATCCCACCTACCCTGTGTCACTAGATCCCACCAGTTCTTGCACTTTCTGGGAAAACAACTAACCTGTCTCCAGCTACCAGTTTAAGTCTGAAAGATTGGCTCAGAAGGTGCAGGATGTGCCTTCACTGGTACACTTAGTGGTATGAAATCTCTGCCACCAACAGAGTGGGACAGTGCTTTGGCACGACCTGCAGGACCTGTTGAAAAGATGGCTACTTTAGAATTTTAGGATATTGAGGTAAATGAAGAAGTCTCTTCCATCATAATAAACTATATTTTGAAAATATCACTCAAAGTTGGCTGTGTTCAACCACAAGCATTTTAACATAGGTGCTTTACAACGCTGTGCAGGGTGGACATTCACCAACCCTTCCACCAGCGCTCCAACACCATCAGAGAACAGGTTTGCCCTCTCTAGTCCTGCAGGGGATGTCACACTGATACACACTTTACTTGTTTCAGTTTCTCTTTCTGGTCTTCCGCCTTAGCTGCTAACTCCCCAACGGTGACATTCTTACACCTCTAATTGCATGCAGAGACGTCTTGGGCAATGAAACAAGCATTGAGCTTCTGCTGCCCCTATCACTTGCACAGTTAAATTAAGGGAAGGGAAGAGGTGGTGAAGCTTTAAGAGCCAAGATCTGGAGCAGAAAAAATAGCAGCGCTGTCTGCTTTAAAATATGCATAGCTTTTCTCCTTCTGTAGTCCCATCTCAGAAATTCTTATTTCAACCCCTCATTACCACTCAGTGTCTGCCACTTCCCACACTATTCGCAGCACCAGCAGTATATAACACACGGAAAAAAAGATTTTTTATTTTAATAAAATTTCTGATATATTTCAGGTCCTGGAAGATCTGAATCACTCAGTGTATTATCTTTGTGTCACTGCCATTACTCCTACCACAGCAAGTTTCATTTAGCTTGTCCAGGCATTAAGAATTATTGGGATTTTTTTTCCTTCCCCATGGAGAGTAAATTATGTAAGCATGTAGCTCTTATTCTGGGATGACAGATGAGGAAGGAGGGACAGGAGCAAATGTTCATGTCACACAGACAAAACAATGTCACCTGGAGATTTCATGAACTAGATGCTGTCTGCCCCCAGTAAGTAGTACCTTGTAATACCGAAGCAAATCTTCCTTTCTTTCCCTCTCTTTTCCCTCTGCCCCAGAATAACTTTTGCTCTTGACTTTCTTGCTTGTTTTAGGGCAAGTCATTAGCCTTTGCAGCTGCCTTACTAAGACTGGAAGTTCAGGTAGCAGCCTGATTGAGCAACCAGCCTTAAAGGCTAAGGTGGTCCCCAGGATCTTAGAAGACAGAGATTTAGTTCTCACCATCCAAGCTTTCATCTGTGGAAACACCAGCATCAATCCACAGGCCATCAGCTCAAACTACAGCACATTTACAGCTAAAATTTTCAAATAAAGACAACTAAAATTAATGATCAAATGAACAAAGAGGAGGAGTAGGAGACAATGCTAAGTCCAAACAATCGAAAAGAGTCCATCCTGCAGAATGAGTTGGATTTTTTTCAAACTTCTGCAGTAGGCTGAATTCAGGTTCTCCAGGTGTTTACCACTCCTTAAGGCACTCATGGCTTAAGGGGGAGCTACAAAAGCCTCCTGGGGCCAGAGGTGCCAGCTTTCAAAGAAGTCAGCAGCAGGCCAGCACGAACTTGGATAAGCGGCATATCAACTGTCAGAAATCTGTCCTCCCCTCATGAAAAATGCAGGGGAAAGAGACAGTTTCTTCTTTCCACATATGAGAGCACTCCTTTCCACCCACTCTTCCCTACAGCTTGTATTGAAAAGTGGTTAGTCATAGCAGGACACAGACACGTTCGTGCCTGGATGATGAAACTCAGATGATAACATGTTCTTGCCTACAGGTCAGGGGACAACCACGTGTTTCCTTTGCAAGCCAGATTTTGTAATTCACTTGTGCCAGGGAGAGCAAGTCACTTTCGTTTAGCCTTAGTCAGCATTTGGGGAAATACACTGGTTTTATTTCCCACAGTGAACAAACTTCTAGATTCTTTTCCTTCAAGTTTCCTTTTTTTCCAGGCTTCCATTTGCTCATAGGATAACAGATCACACACACACACACACATACAGAGTTGTTCAGTTGTAGGCCCTGACGTCTACAGAAAAGTAACCAAAATCGGGACCAAGAGCTGTGGTCATGGATGAAGCTAATGCAGAAAGTCAATTACTCTGTGGCAGGGGCATGTACCTGGCAAGGAGAAAATCCTCACCCTGAGGTCTGGCCCCTTGAAACATGACATTGTAAACATTCATTTACAATTCAGTGAGTAGTAGCTCATCATCTCAATTTGAGTAAGACACTAATGAACTGCTCTAAATATATTTAGAAATGAAAATGAAAATGCCTCTGAAAATGCTGTCCTCACTTTGAGAAGACACGTACTACACAGTACTACGAAGTTGAGCATTCCCTGCATTTGTCAAGACCCAGCACACAGGCAGGGTAGGCAAAACCATGGTGAGCCTCTCTGGGGCTGCAGCTACTGACCTTGTTCAGGTCTTCATGCTCACATAGTGAGGAAGCACAGCAATTTGCTGAGCCTTAGCCATTTTTAATCCAGAAAATTGGGGTGCAACTGTCAGCTCATCATCATAAGGCGGAGCTATAGAAACAATGCCCCCTTTATCCTGCCCTGGGGCATTGTGAATGCTGCAGTGCCAGGTGGTGGCTCTGTGACACGGGGGTTCTGGGGTCCCCAAGTGCCCCCCCACCCACCTTTCACCCAGCACGGTTCCAAGGAAGGCCTTTATGGTCCTGGGGAAGTCCCTGTGCCCAGAAGGCTCAGGGGGCTCCTCTGACCCTTGGTTGCCATACAGTGGGCACAGCTGAAAACAGCTGGGCATGGTAGGTAGTGAGATGAAATTACTGAAGGAGTTATTCAGATACATAAAATATAAAAAACCAATCCTATGGCACATGCTTGGTAATTAATTGGTTGCAATACTGGTGCAATGAGTGCAAAAAGCTGTATATGTGGCATGTAAGGACATGGATGAGTAGTGGAGGTGGCAGTGTTAGGTTAACAATTGGACTCTATGATCATAGATGTCTTCTCCAATCTAAATGATTCTATGATTCTATAAAAGTAATTTCCATATGCAGCACTCATCAATCAGTGTCAGGACCTAAACACATTTTTCCCCTCTCAAAGTATATTATTGTGCTCAACATTTTAATGAGTATGAAACTGGCAACAAGACATTTACTTTGATCAAGGTGTTTATTGCATCTCAGAGGGCACACATGCACTGGGGTTTTTTGTTTTTTGGGAGTTTTTTTTGTTTGGGATTTTTTTAAACTGAAATACAAAGAAAAGCCATTTTGAAATTAACTTTTTATAGAACTTTCCCATTACAGTGTATGTTATCCCCACACCAAATTCAGATACAACCACTTTTAATGGTACCATACATTGATTAAATAGTTCATTTGAAAGACTTTAGGTGAATATCTTTCCAACCCAATATGCTTTTACAGAGAACTGCCAAGCCACTTTTAACACTGATCAACAGTGACCTCATTGAAGAGTCAAGATCTTACACCAAGCCATCAGCAGAAACAGTATGAGAACAAATAAAAATTAAAGAAACACAGTATGTACAGTAAAGGGCATGGATCTCTGGATCAGAATTAAATCTAATCACCAATAGTACAAAAGCTACTCACAGCGCATTCGGGGCAATGAGAAAACACTATCCTAAGGCATACACAGATAAGCACTAAATTAAGAGATGTACGGAAGAACTGAACAGAGATGAGTAACATCACTTGTAATGTTTTGACTACAGATATACCAAAAAGTGCTCTCGTATTTGAAATCCCTTAATGCCAGAATAACTATGGTTGCTTTTTCCCAACTACATGGAAAGAAACTGACCCTTTATTTATTTTCAGTGCATTTAGCAAGAACTGATAAATAAGCCAATTATAAATGCAAAAACTTAATCAATTAAAATAGGTTTAAAAATAAAACCAGCAATAAATACGGTATTTTCTCAGATATGATTTTTCATTCTTGGTAAATCATTGAAAAAGTATTCATTATGGAAGTTTTCCTTTATATTACTTTAAATTATTTTAACATATACAGTGCCACAAAAATAAAACATTTTTTTCACGACAACTGAGATTCCTGTGACTGGAAAAAAAAAGTATTCTGCACAATTTTTTAAGTATTTTCTTTACTATCTGGTATTATCACACTATGTTTTTTAACAGATAAGGGAGAAATTGAGTCCTAGAGAAACTTTGGGTGTCCTCAAAAAGTTATATACATTGAACCCTTCAAAAACCACAGACATTGCTCCAAATGGCTCACCAAACAACAGCTGCATAATCTGTCCCCGTAGGATAGGTTCAGAAAAGCACTAGAAGGCATCAGAAACATACATCCATTGTTTAAATTGTAAAACACAAATAACCCAAGTACACAAATTCTGAAAGAGTAGGGATAACAGCTAAGGTAGTACACATTCCTAATGTTCACTTTCACAGCTGTGCTACACGTTTCAGGAGGAAGAGAAAGTCTGAGTAAGCACTGGGTTTGGTACTGGTGGCTCACTGAGAAACTCTGAGCATCCATTTGCAGACTCCAAACTCACATTTTTAGCATCCAGTCAGAAAAACCGCAGCTGTGAATATAGAAAAGTATTAGATGAAAACTGATACAATGAATCAGTAAAGCATGTTCTACAAAGAGCACCAAATCTGCTCATCTCTTCACACCTTGAAGGATTTGCTATCAGATTCGAGTGAAGTAGCAGTCTTCCTACAGCCAGTGGGAATAATCTCTCTATTATAAATGCAAGTTCAAAGTATTGAGTAGTCCCAGCAGTGAAGGTGCATCTCCACTCCTGGCTGTCTCTGCCAAGTGCCAGGTACACCTCCCTGGGGCTAGAATTTGGAGAAGGGTGAAGTGGGACTGGGAGACGCCTGCTAACAACAGCCTGAATCACTGCTGCCAGCTCCAGTGCAGAGTGGGCTCAGAACAAATTTTAGAATTGAGCTCTAGGAAGGAAGAAAAGTGATTCATGAAGAAGGCTTTAAAGTTATGCAATGATTGTCCTTTATAAAATGCATACCTTATTTCTGCATTATTATTTTTTAACTGGCTTAAGGGTTTAATTCAATTTTATATTCCTACTTGGCCCTCCAGCACTATCGGAATAATGTTTTGGCCTTTATTTCTTTTCATTATGCAGTATTGTTTTTTTCCTTCTCCTCCATTTTCCTTTGCATTTACTCCTCTGTTCTTCCCCATTGTTGCTCTACACAGCACTGCTCAGGACCTCACGGCCTCGCATTCAGAAAAGCAGTGCCTTGAAAAATTGTACGGCAGCGAAGAACATTAGCTGGCAGCAGTAAAGAGCTGCAAACAACTTACCCTTGATGACAGGAATACGTAAGTTTTTTCCCCTTTTGATACCTTCACACCTATGATACCAAATCTGTTTCAACACCCACAAGACTGGAACAAGCCTCTTTGGCATCATTTCCGCCCCAGTATTTGTACCCTGTTATCATTCTATGTGTTTCAGTAATGATTTCAAGAAAAAAACCAAACATGAATGCTCGGACTGAATGGAAACATGGTAAAAATGGAAGTTATACATTGAAGAAAGTTTTGGGGTTTTTTGCCAAAAGCAATTGTCAGGAAGAGTTATCTGTGAGTCAAGCTTTCAGGCTAAAGTTAAGTGTGGAAAGAAAATTTGGTTTTTGTTACAGTGCATGTTTCTAGTTCTGCAGCTGCGATTTTATCTGTTATATTCAACCTAAACAACATCTGTGTGCCAGACATGTACCACAGTGTGACATGCTCGAGCAGGCAGCCACAGAATACCTTATCGTTTACAAGAAATCCTTGATGTTAAGATCCGCTAATGGGTCCTTTGTTGGAGGTTTCTTGGGGCTCTGAGTAGCAGGAGTTGGGCTTGGAGAAAGCTGACAGACGCCAGCCAGGAAGGCAGGAAAAAAATAAAGCAGACAAGAATACACAAGCATTAGATAGACATAGGCAGTTCTCACACAAGGACATTGCAAGCATACAAAGTTCTCATCTGTCTGCAAATTCAGAGTGGCGCCATTTTGCTCAAGCATTGTTTGGATTCCAGCCTTCCCACAGGGTTAACAATGTTTGGCAGGTTTAATGGATAGGGCTATAGACACTGCAGATCCTGATTAGTATAGCTTCAGATCACTCCCTCCCTGTATATCAGAATGGCTTTAGGATCTTCAACCCAGACAGAAGACAGACAATTGTTAGATGTTAAAAACCAAGGTTCAGAGCAAGCAGAGTTCATCCTGCAGGGTACGACTTAAAATCCCTGTGACTGGCAGTTAAGTACAAATTATTTGATATTAGTAATGTAATAAGAGTCCAAAACTAACTGGAAACATGACTAGATCATTCTAGGATCCTCCTTTGATAGGTATAAAAATTGTCAGTTATTCCATAGAAAACATTCGTTTTGAAGTTCCATGCAACACTTCTGACTATGGTGGTCAAATGATTCTCGCATTCTGTCCTTACTCCTCCCCATTCCTGCCTCAACTCAGGGCACAAGAGGTATTTCATACATAGCCCTGGCACCTTGATGACCACTCTTTAAGAAAGAATTTTCTTAAATTTTCTTATGTCCCATCATAATATTCTTGGTAAGTGCAGAGATAGTTTAAAGTGAGAAGAAAAGCAAGACTAAGTATATTCATACTCAGAGCAGTTTCAAGTTCTTTCCATTTCTACACAGAAAACCTTGACAAGCTTCACTGGGAATATAGTTTCCTACTTTAAAAGGCTGGTTTGATATATGCTGATTGCTTAGTATTTGCAAAACAAGGGAGGTAGCCTGGTTTCCAGGGTTACCAGTGAGATTTTATAGCTGCAGCATCATCTGCCATCTCTCTCCTTACTTGAAAGGCAGATGGACTTCTGACTCACAAAAAGCAAAATACTACAGCTAAATAATTTCCTGCCTCTTCTCTGGAAAGGCCTTTCCTTTTCAGTTTTATTACAAACCAAACTCTATTTGAAATAATAGCCTGGGACAGGTGTTAGTTTTTGCTGCATCACCTGATGAGTGTAGCTACAGTAAATTTGGTAGGCTGTGAACAGAATAGCAATGCCTGAGAGCTCCACATGGAGCTTTATTCAAGTATCCTCCAAAACCAGATCTTGGATGTAGTTAGCTGTAGGAGACTTTTCAAACCCGTTCCATTGGTCTCATACAAGGCAACTGAGAAAAGAAATCAAGGTGGTTCATGTGATCTGCTGCAAGGCAGGCAGCTGATCCTTTACGACATCTCATTTACAGACCCAGAGCTAGAGTTGAGCTGAGCTAATGCACACACACAAGCTACTTTCTAGAGACATGGAGAGCAACTAACCAGCCGTGCAGCAGTAACACTCACCTGTACACCAGGGCCAGTGGCGGCTCCGAACGGGGGCCTCATCATGGGCTGCCCGTACATCACCGGCTGCTGCGGCATCATGGGCACCCCTGCACCTGCTGGGGGCTGCAAATCAACACCAAGTCAGCAGGGTCTGGGTGAGGCAAGGAGTGCAGGGTAGTAAAAGAGACTCACCATCCCAAATGCTGCTCCTGGCTGTGGGACAGGTGGGGTACCTCCTGCAGCAGGAACAGCACTTGCTGGAGGCACAGCTCCCGCCTAAAAAATAAATTTTAAAAAAAAAAGACAAAAAAAAAGGGCGCAAAAATCTAACAGCAACCATCTGGAAACCACACATAGTTTCCAGCATTCTCAAAGCTGTTCTGGAAAGTAGGACTGTTATGCAGCACATATGCAGCCTCAAAACCACAATGCTTCAAAGAATGAGAGAGCTGAATGAGTCCTTATGCTCAGCTTCTTTCTTCATAAAAAAAGCAATGGTGACAGTCTCCATTCTCTTCATGAACAGAGTCCATTTACTGACTACAAGTCAAAATAGGTCTGAGAAAACAGAGTTTCCTTCTCCTTCTAAATAGTGTAAGAAAACATCCCAATTTCATAACAGCTAACACACTATGGCACTTATTGTAGCACTATATTTTAGTAAAAGCTTAAGCAGATTGTAAAGCTAAAGAAAATAGCTGCTCTAATTAGTTTACAGTGAAGAAAAAGTAATTATGCACCATGATTCATTGAACTTAAAGGATAAATTTGCACACTTAAACCTCAATCAGAACCATTACATACTTTACTAAGGACAATTTAGTTTATCTTGCTACGATTTTCATTCATATGCTTGACTTGCTATGCTTTTCATTCAAATAATAAAAGGCAAAAAGAGGTTGGTTATCTTCCACTAGAATTCAGGAAGAGAGAGAGAACTGTTCGTTTAGTAGCCTGACTGGATATACAGCAAAAGAGCACCTTTAAAAAGGCCATCCCACCTCACTTATCTAGCACAGCCTACACATCATCCCTTTTGGCTCCCTCCTCTGTAACTTCCCATGCAGAGTCCCTTATAGCCTTGAAGGCATCTAAACCTTTCCTTTTCACAGATATATATACAATCCAAATTATTAACAACTCTGAAGAGAGGCAGAAAGCATTAAAGAAAGAGACGTAAAAATGGCAGTAGGATTTCATTACTGCTCTCATATGGCGTAAGCATACAGACGCAATTTCTCAAGCTATTTCAGGAGCTGTATGGGTGTGCCTGTGCCTCCACATCCTTATCACCCACCTTGAGTCAGTAACATCCCACAACACTTGGAGAGCAGCTAGCACACTTACAGTTCAAAGGAACTCTCCTTACTCCTCCCCATTCCTGCCTCAACTCAGGGCACAAGAGGTATTTCATACATAGCCCTGGCACCTTGATGACCACTCTTTAAGAAAGAATTTTCTTAAATTTTCTGTGTCTGTGGAGATATACTGGAACTACTCACTGCACAGTCCACTTCCATGAATGCTGCATTTTAGTGCTCTTGGTTGATCATTGCTTCCAGACTAAAATATGCCAGTTTCTTAAGAAGCTGGAGACACGTCAAGATAACCTGTCCTAGATCCATTAATCAAAACCACTACATTTTTCTGGCTAAGAATTTATGAACTCCATTCCAGTCTGAAATAGACTGGAATAAATGACTGAAACAGACTGAAATAAATTTTCTGGGGAGCATTTCAGTTAAAAACTGTACTGTGCTAACAGAGTCCCCAAACTAAAACCAAGACTTGGACACTCAGGTATGTAAAGCAAGAAATTAAACCACACAGGTTAATGACATCAGATGCAGTGATCTGACTGCTTTTACAGAACACATTTTAGCTCAACATCCAGCAGATGCCAAGCAAATGGCCATACAAACTGAACCTACTTTTGCCTCTAAGCAATAGGTCATTCGAGGGAATGGGCTTTGATTTGATTCTGCTGATTTTAATCCTGGAATTGAAAGGTCACAAGAAAGGGAAGAAGCGACCAAAACTTAGGTGGTTCAACACTGACATGAGGAAAAGCTTCATTTTTGTCTTCATATTTATTTTGCCTGCCGACTTGGGCTTCTTTGATTCAAAAAGTACTGAAGTGCATGATTTTTAAGAAATATATACAGCATATACATTTCATGAAATGCTATCAAAACTACCCAGCTTTTCAGAAAGACTAGTAACTTATTAGATGGTAAAATCACTAGAAGATCAGGCTGATGCTGCACAAGCTTGAAGTTTCAGGCAATACAAGTCAGCAGGTAGTTCACATCCAAGTAAAGCAGTAGAGAGATAATTTTCAAGCTTACAGCACAGAAATGGTTATCACTACTGTCATATTCAACTCATCGGCTGAGAATTGTCTGTTGGACAGACAGTCCAAGACTAGCCATGTTAGAAGCTTCTAGCTATTTTTAAGCCAGCAGTAGTAACTGTAGTGCAGGTGAGGTGCTGTTAGTATCTTCATGTTTAGTAAGTGCAGTATGAGATAAAAAAAAAAATTTCACTTACACTGTACAGTATTGCCCAGCCTTTCTATTAAGAAAAAAAGCTGACGTTACAACTAACACATTAAGTGAAGTACAGAGAATTCTTGTATCTTCCATAACATTATAGAATATGCTCAGAGTCATGTTAACATCTGGCTGTGGCAGCAAGGAACTGAACTGGTCATGGCTCCCCTTCAGAGTTCTTTCTTTCCTTTGCCAACCCAACCCCGTTGAAATGGAGGCTGGCTTAAGCCTTGTGAGACATTTGATAAGACCAGGTATTACCCCTCTTCAGAATACATTTGTAGCTCACTCATGATCAAGTTGCTCTTGTGCCAAGTTTAGATTAGCTCAATTCAACCCTCTTCTCTTAAATTAGTGTCCTCTGATACTTTTTACAGGGTAATCTTACCTTTTCCAACTGCTTCACCCTGCTAAATAAGCTACCCACTCCTGATCTTACATCAGGTATGACCACCATGAATACTGTGTAGTCTTTTGATCTACCTCATTTAGTAACACTTAAGAAAAACCTATTTATTTTCTCTCCTTATAGTACATCAGCTTTGTGAATAGTGTTTTATTTTGGGCACTTGGCCTGGGCCTGATCCTTGCCAGACCCACATAGCTAATCACATACTTGGAAATGTCCACAGGTATTAAATGTACAGGTAGAGCAATATCTTGATACATACAGTAGTGTATTTTTCATTTAGTACTCAATGGTTTATTTATACCAGCTGTAAATCTGTTCTTAAAAAATGTGACTTGAAATACTCATATAATTTACACAGAACCAAACCCTTTAGCCTCAGAAGAGTAGAGCACTCCCTACAGGTATGCTGGCACAGTCTCATCAAATATTGGAAGTCCAATACCAGTGTTATCTATGGATTAAGCACCTACCAATGGACCGCCTGGGACACCACCAGTTGACCATGTTGCAGGTGCTACTTTTGGCTGCCAGTTCGCTCCTCCTGTTAACTTTTTCTCTCCAGCATTCCACTGAAGGTCTCCCCTAACAGAGAGGGAGAGAAGCAGGCTATTTGCATACTTCCACAATGAAAATGAAAACCAGTTACACCATACATTAGCATTAGACGTGCAGCTACATTAGCTTATGGTGTATGCAGTTATTAACAGAAAGATATACTTTTAGTGACACTCAGTTTCAAGGGTTGTTAGCAGTAGACACCAGAGCACTCGAATCTGAAGTCAGTTACATGGTTATGGCCTTTGTGGTGAGAATTAAAGAGAAGTTTTACTTAGTATTAAGTAACATATGGCATATACCCTTGCAAAGTAGGAAGAGGGACTGCTACTGCCTGTTCTACTGGGGCCAGGCAGGAGAGCTGCCTGCTAAATGTCTTTGAAAGGCCATTTCAGTGCTGGAAATCTTGCTCAGACAGCTGAAGAAGAAAAGCATTCAGTTCTGCAAAAAGTTGATAGATACAAGAGAAACAAATCATTCATAAAATAAAAGGGCTGTCACAAAACCAGATTTTGTTACAGGCTGCTCTACCCAGAATAAAATACACCATTTGAACAAAGTAGACCGAAGGAAGCTACATTTTGGGGCTAAACCTCAGACACGTTTGTATGTATCCCTCCTATCGTCTCCACAGAGGCACAATACATTTTGAAGTCTTGCAGACAGAGGAAGACTCAGGGCACAAGCAAGCAGTTCGATTAGGAAGATAAAAAAATAAATGCAATGTTGAAAGTATTTATTTTTGCAAAAAGAAGCTTATCACTGCATGGAATGAGCCTCTTTTCTATTTTGGAAGTATTCCATAGCCTACACAATTAGTACATCCAGCATCTGTAAAAACATAACAAAACTATTATGTATTAGCACAGATTACTGAGGGGAGCTATACAGTTTATTATCTGGACTCTTTGTTCATTATAAGCTGTTTGGAAATCAGCTCTTCAACATGAAGACAGTAATTTACAGGAAAATATTATTTCTAACACTCAGATTAAAGACAGCAATTTTATAAGCTGTATCAGGGACACTGAATCTTAATCTTTCAGTGAACCTGTACAGAATAGAATATTTTCCTCAGATTTTTTCTGGATTGTGAGGTTGGGGCATATAACCAATTCATTATTTCTTAATAAACACTGAAATAGATGTAGTGCTATACAGCAGAGTAGAAAACTTCCTTTTATCTTTAAGCAAAGTTGAACTTACTTTTTAGAAGTAGTACCAGAAATTCCAAGATCTGAAAATTGTAAGCAAAAAAAAGGAAATAAAAAAGAATTCACATGTTCAGTAAATCGATGTATGCCAAAGGAACAGTTTACATTTAATTGCATCTGGGCTTATCAAGAGCAAAAAAAGTTTTGGCTGTCTTCATTTAAAAAGCATCAGAGGACTGGCCACATCTCCCTATTCTTCAGGACAAACATCTGAGAAACCCTGCAGATGTCTTGCACTTGAGAAAGTAGTTTTTGCTTCAAAAGCAAACCAAAGTAACTATATTTAGGCCTACAAAATGCTAAGTTATTTAAGAGCACCAAACTACTTACCATGGATGACGACACTAATTTCTGTTCCTCATTACACATATGGAAATAAAAAGATGTATTCTACATACACATAGATGTGGACATTGCCTCTAAGTTTTACACTGTTTTATCTGTTCTGTCATACATGGAAACTCCAAATAGTTTCTTTAATTACCCTTTGGAAGAAGTCTGAAGTTAAATTTGAAAGAGTACACCATTATAAGTCCTGTAAGTCATAAACTGCTGTTTGATTTTCTCCTCCCAACTTGGATATAGCAGATGACTTGCAGAAGACATTTCAACGGATTAAGAGTCTTGCTAACTTCTAAGCACAGTGTTTTCCCCCACACCTAACAGCCATGTCTGCGTCATAAGATCATTTACATCTTTGTTGTGGTGTGTTTACATATACTAAGGGAGTATTCCTTTTATACAGCTTCAGCAGGATTACACCTTAGCCTAGGTGGGCCTCTGTTATGTGTTTTTTTTGGGGGGGGGTGCAGCTACTGATCCCTAATTACAAAGGCTCTAGCCCTTTTCCTACTACAGGAAAGAACATATATTATTTTAGCATTTCAAGAACATGTTTGGTAAGTTCTCTGCCTGAGAGAAGGTCTGTTCTTGAATGCGCTCATCACCCCACTACAACTCTTTCTCTCACTAAACATGAAGTCAGCTATTTGTGTCCAGCAGCTTTGCTGCTTAAACTGACATCAGACACTTTGGACATTTCACCTTTCCATCTATTACAGAAGGGCATGGAGTCTGATGTGCCTCTGACATGTACCTGGGATGGTCACACATTACAAACCATATCTACCAAACAAATGCCACTACTTGACTCAGATCCTAGACTCCAAGAAGGACAAACCCAGACCAAGTGAATCTGCTATCTGAACCAAGCCTTATTCCTGCTGATAGCGTCCCCAGTATCCCCAGTGGAACAGAAGGATACCGAACCAAGCTAAAATCAACCGGTATTTGGCTCCATGGAAAAGCAACATGCATGCCACACCACTTAAACCCAAAATTTGTAACTTACTGCCTACTAAGTTTGCAAGAGATGAATCAAGATCACTTCCAAGGCCTTTGCTAGCTGCTGCAGCAGGGACTGTTGCTGTGGCTGTAGGTGCTACAGGTTGACCAGAAGGAACCATAGTTGGCATAAGAAGATCACCTAAGCCATCAAACACTGGAAGTGAAAGCAAAGTGAGTTAGAACAGCAGTTGTGATCAAAAATGCACTGCCTGCTACTCTGCTGTTGCCCAACGAATACAGCACAGACAACCACATCACAAGTCTTATCGAAACACCATTTGACATTAAAAGTAATGCCGACAAGGGCATGCATGTCATTTTACTAGACACTGAATGTACAGTAATCCTCAAAAAGCTATACCAATGAAAACTATATGAGAAGACATGCCTAAAAGGGATTTAATTGGATCGTTGAATCTACATAGATACAGCACCACTTCCACATGACACTATTTTTCTTACAACAATCCTTACAGAGATGTCAGATACACACATATTTGTCAGGAGATATTCATTTAAAGGTTTTTAAAATGAACATCTTGCTGCAAACACCAGTCAGAATTACTGTGGCAAAGGTAGTCTTATACCTTGACATCTCACAGCAACAGGATTGGCAGTCTCAAGATGTTACTATTCACTTGCAAGCAGCAGGGAATTGGGAAAACCTACTAACATGAGATCAGAAGGAACCAGAACCAACCACACAGACAGTGCTATTCTCCTTAGTCCAGTCATCTAACTCAGAAGTTCATTTTTTAGACCTCTAAAGTCAAACTGCTTGGTACATCTCATGCCTGAGTTCTATCTTCTGATCTGTATTTGAGGTACATATGCTAATGTTAAGTCAACAGGGAGGGGGTAGCATGTGCACGGGCAAGCAACCAAATAACCAAGCAGCAGAGCTATTTCCACCTTTTTTTCTTGTACATTTGTAGAACTCACCAATTTTAAGTTTGTAGCAAGGACCCAGCATGAAAAATATAGAATGGAAGAGATGCAAACAAAACGATAGCAGTGATACAAGTTTAAGCTTATAGTCAGGCAAAGAACTCTAGGCCAGTTTCTGTTGTGTGTACTCTCAGGTGCCATGCAGGCTCCAGAGCACCATCAGAGCAGTGGTAAGATGACTTGCCTGTATACTTGACTTACAGAGTAGGGTTTTCCTTGTGTAATTCCTAATTCATGCTGTCAAGCACATGCAAGGATGATGTATATGCTAGTTTGTTTTTTACTGACACAGTAGAATAAAAAATGGGTACAGAGAGCCCTTGGGCACACACCAGCCTTATCACCATGCTGAGGTTCTTCCAGTAAGAAAGAAAAAGGAGGTCACTGATATTGCTAGTACTCAGAGCCTAAAAATGGTGTCATTAACTCATCTGCCACAGAAAATACATTATAAAGTTCACAGGAAGAAACCCTGTGGCTCACCTGATGCATCAAATGAACTGCCAGTTGTTGGAGCTGTTGTCCCAAAAGCTGCATCGAAGTTAGGCTGTAGTAATCCAGTCTGAGCTGGAGTGACTGGGGATGGTGATGGAGAGGGAGCAATAAAAGAACCTCCAAAGCCTTTAAAAAAAGACATAAGAGGACATTAGAGTCAGCCTTGTTAGACTGTGTTTACCAAAACCTCAGTCTATAGAGAGCAGAATGATAAAGACAATTCTTAGTAGACCATTTTAAAATAAAGAACATCTCAGCAGCTTATGCGAGCTTTCCTATGTCTATTAGACTTACTTCAGTATAATGGAACCAAGAAGCCCTCACAAGCCAAATCCTAGCCCACAGCAAGTCTCATGCTCCCAGGTGCTAACAATGAATATGGAATCAGAGGTCTAGGATCAGAGGTCTGCCACGGTCTGTTCTTGACACGGAATAATGTAGGTTGGAAGGGATCTCTGGAGGCCAGCCAGCCACACACCCTGTTTAAAATCAGTCTAATCAAATCGGGTTGCCCAGACATTTGCCTCGGCACCGTCAAGAGGAGATTTTACTGGCTCTCTGCAGGGCCTGTTGTCATATCAGACCATTACAGTATTTAACGAGTTTCCCCCATACATGGCCTTTTTTTACTATCTTTGTGCACCTCCAAGAAGAACCTGGCTAGTCTCCTCTGCATACTCCCGTGAGTTTAAGCATCTATAAGGATTCCCTTTGGCCTTCTCATGGCTGAATGAGCCCAGTTCAGCCTCTCTGCATACATCACATGCACAGGTCACCATCTCTGTGGCTCTCCACTGAACTCTGGTATGCCTTGATCCACATCAAGAGATTTTCTAATACATTCCAGACAACCCACGCCCAGTTGCATTCCCTTTCTCCCTTCCAGCACATACTGTGGTGGTTACAGTTGCCCTAGTGCCAAAGCTTGTGATAGTGATGCTTTCTCCAGCCGCCTAAAAAAGGCTTCCTCCACTCACCTCTTCTTGAGGAGGTGGTCAGCAGCAAATACCTGCTAAAACGTGACTGACATTAGATCACCGCCTGCCCAAGGCAAAGCCCCGTGCATTGAACTGTCGGCACAAAAGTACTGATCTCCACAGGATCAGGCCAGAAGCAAGTTGACCAAATCCAGGGAAGACAAAGGCAGTTTACTGCAGCAATTCCTAAAGCACAGGAACCATCTAAAGAGCCTGTCTTTCCACTTCCTGAGTGACAACAAGGAGCCTGGCAGAAGGGTGTGATCCAATATCCATTATAAGATTCTGTTTAGAAAGTTCTGTAACCTTTTGCAAAGCCCCATAAAGCGTCTGTTTTTCCAGCTACAGAAGAGACAACTCCCCAGATTCTGGTGAAAATTCGTATCATGATTGATCTTAATTCCAAAGCTTTTAGCCTTGCACAATTTAAGAGGAATACCAGGCACAGAAGCCATAAAAATTCTTTAACAAACCAAGTTCCTAGTTGTCTAGAGATTGCACACGACCCTAAGAAAGTCTGCAGAAACAGCAACAACTGAGTTAGATGAGTTGTCTGGACACCCTCAAGTGCCTGATTTTGAGGTTGCTTTTACACAGTCAAGTAAGCTTTCATATAAGAACATGTTATTAGAGTACATACCGGGACACACATGCACACAGCTTAATTGGATAGAAAGATCTAGAAGGGAAAATGGCTAGACTACTGTATTTAGCAGCATAGTTCTAGTTTTGTCTGCTGAAAGGTTTGGAGTAGGAAAACATTTCTTCCAAATTTCCTAAGCAAGCCAAGAGCAGGAACTTATTTGACAGCAGAACACTTAAGACAATTATGAATAGTAAGTATACTCATAACATTATGCATATAAACACTTAGTATAACCAAACACTCATAAACCATGAAGGACAAGCCTTCAGCCACCATATGAACTCCAGACACTCTTAAATTTAAAACTGGATCAACACTGCAGGCTATACATCTGTCATTATCTAGAGTGAACAAATGCTTAGCAATATGCTGCGATGTTTATAGACTTCCAAATGTTTATAGTCTGCCCCAAAAAAAAAAAAAATCAAATCTACTTAGAGCCCTTTGGAATGTATATTCAAAGCACAAACAAAATAAAATTTAAAAAATAATCTATTCACCCCAACTGCTTCAGGTCTTCTTGAGTATTAGACTTAGAACATCCCTTTTATAATTTTTGATTTAATGCAACTCATCACATTCAGAGAGCACACTGCTGAAGTTTAAAGCCATCTGGAGCACAATTCCTGCTTGCATTTAAGCTTAGTTATGGATAATAACGTAAAATATTTTATATTGTAATGTTTGCATAAGCAGAATTAGCTTCTGTCCAACAACCTCGTTGCACCCAGTCTCCTGATAAAACATGTAACTGCAAAAGTCATGTTCCAGAATCAATTAGTTAAAATCTGATCTGAGGCCTTAAGCCATCCCTAGACTAATACAAAGACCTATTGAAGCAATACGAAAAAAAAGGCAGTCTTCTACCTTAAAATCTGAAGCAGTCTGTCCTAAAGCTTTAGCATGCATTTACACATTATGTCCTAATTTAAGAATCTGGTTTGCTGATTGATAATGGATGTATACCTTATTATTATCTAGACAATTTCTTCCTTCCTGTGGCACAACTAGACAATGTCCACACTCCAAGCAGTTACTTGAAAATCTAGTGATAACTACCCACCAATTCTACAAACTGTGCTGGTTTTGGCTGGGGTAGCACTAATTTAAAACATAACGCAACATGAAAACATGAGAGAATTTCAGACAACTCTTTTACAAGCCAGAAGTGCATGTGTTGGGATTTTGCTCTCTACAAACGTCAAACTGGGATGGGGACGAGTCACAGCTGTTTAGCACAATCACTGTAGCCACTACAATATACGGTATAGCACCAATTTTAGAGAATAGTACGCACAGAATTCAGCTGAAGCTGCTTATCCATAGGGTGCAGACTAAAATAATACAGTTATCCAACCTTTGATATAGGGTGTTACAGTGATGCCACATCCAGCACAAGCAGAAACCTCATCTCACCCTGTATAAGGAGAGAGTCTCTATCACTTCCCTGCCCTCGTGCTCAGAAAAGCATGTTTTCATCATCCCACTCTCCTTGGCTAAATGCAAGACTGCTACCAAGTCAGTCATTCAAGCTAACATTCAACCTGCCTCAATTAAAGCAACCAAACTCGAAGTTTAATGAACTGGTTGAATGGTTGAATGAACTCCAAGTTTAATTAGCAGTAAGGAACATGAAGCGTAGCCTGAAATATTTCTAACTTTAGTACTGCTACACAGAGCCAAAGAAACTTTATGCAGACATTCATACTCAGTGAACAGTACAGAAAAATAAGGCTGTGTGGGAGGTAGGAAAGCGAAGAACATGGAAAGAAGATACTCTAGAAAGTTAGCTTGTACTTCAGTATACTGCCTCTGTTATAAGTCACTCAAGTTTTAATTAAAACATCTAAAGTACTAAGAAATCTTATGAATAAGTATTTTATTTCACTATCTACACCCAAGGAACTTAAAAGATTTCAAACACTTTCTCTTAGTATTGCTCTAAAATTACAAGTTTTTAGAAGATCTTTATTACCAGCAAGTAGGTCTGCAGAAGCTGAGGAACTAGAAGCAGCCTGGGTTGTGGGCTGGGGTTCAGGAGCACTACTTCCAAAAGCATCTAAAGGGAATTCCAGAAAGCATCAAGAAAAAGAGAGGAGTTCAATATTAAATACATCCATTTATCACTTAGCCTAAACAAAAGATGACAAAATAACCATTGCATACATCAGAAGAAGAAAATTAAACTGCTTAGCCATCCTTATTGCAGAGCAGTACCATGGATGCAAAGTTCAGGTGGAAAAAAGGATGTACAACAAACCACTACTTGAAAAAGTCTCTCTTATTTGGGCCTCTTCTCAGATACAAATCACAGCATTCAAGACAACAGGGTTTTGGAGATGAATGCATTAGCTGAATGTCTGGAGTAATTTCAGCCAGAAGCCAGTGGCTCACATGAAATATTTCTAGAGGAATACCTTATTAATGTCTGAAATTCACTGCTTCTAAGCACCATTTCTGTTCCTCAACATGCTTAGAGCTGGTTGTGCCCATCCCAATTTCCACCTTGTCAAATCCTGTGATTCAGATATACCCAGTTTGAGACATGTCACCCTCAAAAACTTCAGCTGCTTTGAGAAACGGAACTGAGAGAAAACAGCAAGACTATGGAGATTAGCCAAGAAGAAAAAAGGACAGAGGAGAATTTCACTGGACATCTGAGCAAGAGCCACACATGCACTGACTGGGGACAGAATGGCAAGTGTCATGACAACAGACCAACCACACTGACAGCTTATTTGCAGTTCGTTACGGTGCAATTTTAAGAACCAGACATGCCAGACTCAGCCCTAAGGCCACACAGAAAACTTGTGAGAAGGGGAAACCCGCAGCTTTAGCAAAGCGCAAAGGTAATTGAAATGAAGTGATTCAACTCTGAAGTGGTGAGGAAACAAAAATACCCACCACCAAATAGGTCAATCACACCTGAAGAATCCACCTTTGCTGGAGAGGCAGTGGGTAGAGGAGAGGGGGCTGCAAATGCATCCACTGCAGTAAGCACAGGATAAATAATATTTAGTATCAGCAAGGCAAAAATGATAGCTAAATATTTCAATGCCACATGGGCTCCAACAGTTGAAACTACAGGTTTGGTAAATTCAGGTAATAGTCTCCAGAACTGCAAACAGAAAGTGTTACATTTCTCACACAGCAACTGAATACCACAGTAGTTTAAAGAAAACACTGCTTATTAAGCATTCTCTTATGCTTAGAGGAGGATTTCCTCTCTCAACAACCACATCACTTACTTCCTGAACTTCGGTGTCAGACACTTTATGATTTGCATCCTCAGCAACTGCACATCTTGTGACCAATGTAGCAAACCCCAAACTTAATATTTTGTGATATTTCAGTTTAAAGATGTAAATTGGCAGTAAGTTGATTTTTTTTTTTTAAAAACTTTTGGAGAAGAATCCAAACCCAGGAAGTCTGTGGAATTGCCTGTGAAAACAAGCACTCACCAGATAACAGATCACCAGTGAGAGAACTCTCAGGCACAGGAGACGCTCCAGGTTGTGGAGATGAAAATGTATCTTCCAGAAATGAAAGAAAAAACAAGAAGTAAGTATCACCGAAATCAGTTTACACCATTGCACAGCCTCAAAGCAGCAGAGTATTGGAAGAATTCTCTCTTTACCTGTACCAAAGAGATCTATGCTAGGAGTAGCATCTGGCTTAGGTGCTGCAGGTGCATCAGGAGCAGACTCAAACAAATCTAAGGCCAAGAACACAACACATCTTTAACTCCTTTTTGAAAGGCAGGACTGAAAACAGAAGTTTCCAATTTTGCACATCATATTTGAAATTAACAGGCTTTCTGGTTTGAAAGCCTAGGACACAACACACATGCAACAATGAATTGTTCATTTGGTACTCCTGACAGATCAATCCACCAGAATCAAAGAGTTAAAAACAAAATTACCACCAAATATATCTAGAGCAGGAGCAGCGGAGGTGGTGGCGGTAGCAGAAGTGGTGGCAGTAGTGGTGGTAGTGGCAGTAGCTGTAGTAGCAGTAGCAGCAGCAGCAACAGCAGCAGCTGGAGAAGGAGTTGTTGCAGGAACTGGAGTGGCTGCACTAGTTGTAGGGGTAACTACAGGAACAGCAGTCTCTGTTGGCTTCATAGCAAAGAGGTCCAGCTCAGGAGCAGCCTCTGCACTACCTTCGGATGGGGCAAAGGGGTCTTGTAAAAAGGAGAGGGGAAATATATGTGTATGCATACTTAGGATCAGTGAGGGAGGAAGTCAAGAATAAAGCAACTATAGGCAATGCACATACTGCAAATACACGCACACACGCGGGGGAGGTCGCTCTAACATCTAGCTTACTTATCCAGACATGTAACTTAAGTTTTTCTAAAATAAAGGCTGTCTGAAAGGCTGAGCAGTCTAGTAACTAGAGGGAAGAACTTTCAAAGGCTGTTTGACGAGGCCAAGAAACCAAATATGACAAAGGACTATCCAGGCTACGGCTTACAACTCAGCACTGACAGAACTGTTCATTAGCACTACCAAATAAACATAAAGTCACTGGGATTTGGAAACAGGCAGTTTCGTTAACCATGCTCTTCAGTTTAAGGCTTGTTTTTTCGAATTGCAAACACAGTGAAATTCTCAGAAAAACATACTGCCATGTAGTTTAAACAATCAAACAAAAAAAACCCCAGCAAAACAAGAGACTATCTAATGACATAAAACCCACCATTTCCTGAACATGCATCAAGAGCTGCTGCTACAGGGGTTGGGGTAGATGGTGCTGCTGCCCCTTCAGCTGCTGCAGGGGCTTCCCCAGGAGAAGCTGCAAAGGCATCTTGGGTGCAGTTTAAGAACAGAAATTAAAAAAAAAAAAAAGAATAAAGAGAAGAAAAATATAGTAAAATAACCAAGTTAAATTGCATAGGTAGATCCCTTATACAACATGAATGTAATTACTCCAACAGCAAGACAACTCATGCAGCGCAAAACGCTTTGTCTCTCCCCCAACCCCACACAAGCAGGTTCTAGACAGGGTTTGCAGATGGAGCTTCTTGGGTGGCCCACAATAAGCACAGAGTGTAAAAGATAGCATTATTCTCATTGTATAAGGGTTCAGAGCAGCATGCTCATGTACTACCCAAAATTAACTAATTAACAAAATTAACTTAAGAGCAGATATTAACAACTTGCATGCTCAAAGCCTGTATTACATGTGATTAATCTGCAACTGTGAATTTACTTCATTTGCATACTGCTTTGCACTTTTATGACTAACAATTCAATTACTCTGGTAGATATCTGCATCTACCGTTTCTAGTCTTTGAGCCAAGTCAGTCATGCAACATCTGAAAAACTGAACTTACTTGTTTCTTAACAGTATTCCAACTGGATCTTTCTGAAGCCATAACCTGATGCATAGGTTATATTTACTCAGCTTGCTTCAAACAGATCAAGATTGTTCATCTTAACCAACAGCTGGCGAGCCATAACCTGTTTGTCCTTTTAGGATCACTTCTAGGCCAACCAGCCAAGTTAGGGAAAGCAACTAGTTTGGGGTTTTGGAATGACTTGCTCATGAGGTTTTCTGAATTTTTTTTTTTTTTTTGCCACTTGCTCTTTGATTGTTTTCTTCTTTTTGTTTGCCATTTCCTAAGTGGCATGCTTCAATTTCAAGCTATGAACAGCATTATTTCTAGGATTAAACCAGCATTTGCACTCCTAATTCTATGAAGTAGTCCTAATGGACAGTACCATTTGGACTATCCTCATAGGCAAGCATTTTCTTCACAAAAAAAGACTGCACAATGAGGACTAAATACTTCAAGATGCTTATAAAGGACATTTTTCTACTGCTACAAAAATTAGCAAGTGAAAAAAAATCTGTTGGGGAATACTGCAATTGCACTGTCAAATTAGCACAGGAAAAAGCTTAACATGCTTTAACTTCAATGTCAATTTTAAAATGAAAACAACCATTTTAAAAACGAATTCGTGCCACGTAATCTAAAAAGCTCAAAAGAACATGCATCAAAACCTCAACAGAAGAGAAAAAAGCCCACTAGTCTTGTACAATAGAATTAAAATGAGTTAGTAGCAAAAAAAGGCCTGCTAATAAGCCATTTCAACTGTAATTCTATTTTTCAAGTAACAGGGTTGTTTAATAACAAAACTGGATGGCAGTTGTCCAAGTAAAAATATCAGAATGAGTCAAACATCCCAGTGCTGCATGTGCACCAGACACTGGTGTGCACCGTGTGGAAAGAATTCAGCACAGAACTGAACTGAAGAGTTTTGCATCATCCTGCTTGAGAAGATGTTATGTGTAACATCATGTGTGTTCAGTTTTGCACTACAGGGCCAGATTTCAGACGAAGGGGCACCCTGGGCTCTTTCAAAAACCGTATTTGCACTCACACATGCTTATAGGCCAACAGCACAGACATTGGTCAACCCTACTTACAATTATTTCCCAGAATGAAAGGATAGACTCCCGATAACATTTAAGGCAGGAATTCAGAATGTATAGAGCTAGTCACTAGTTCTATGTTGGGATCACTTCAACCTCAGAGTGACACCTATTCCTGTCCAGATGTAGGCTACTGAAGTTCCACAAGTAACAGTCACAGATATTCAGGTGGGCACAAGATACTTCCAGCCCACAGATGCAAGGAAACAGTTTGATACCAGCTTTATTTTTTACTGACACTTCTGAGTAAGGTTCTTGACAGGCACTGTAATTATTTTTAGCATCAGATTTGGGTTAAATGGCAGGTGGGATAAACACCTAAGATCATACTGTACTCTAAATGAAAAATATCATAGTAAGAACTTCTAATATTAGTTACTCTGATCAGTTCAGGAAACCTATCAAACATAGAGACAAATCAATCTGAACAGGTGACCCTACAACTCACAGCTTAAACCAAGAGTTTGGCATTGGGTTTTTCTTAAATTAGTGCTTATTAAGTTTTTTCAAAAGGCTCTCTGCTTTTGCATAGTTGCCTCTGCTAAAATCTAGGATAACATGCAAAAATGAATACAATTAAATCTGCGTATTTTATTATTTAAAAAAGGACAGTTTATTTTCATTTTTGTTCCTCCATATTGGTGTAGTAACACTATATTTGCACCTTCAGCAGAGTAAGATATTTTCTCCCTTTAAAGCAGTTACTGTATTATTTTTATTTTTGCATCTCCTGTTTCAGAAGTGAATTTAGCTTTTGACTTCTAGAATCAAGTAACTAAAACCATGAGCAGAGGGATGGAAGTTCAATATAGACTCATGAATCTAGAAGAGTCTGTCCACTCACTTTTCTTGACATCCTGAAAACTTAAAGAGATGTTGCTGAAACCTTTGCAAGTTTACGCTGCATGGAACATCTACCAGGAGCGACAGGTATGTATTACACTTGAATTAATAAATATAGTTTTTACCGAAATAATGTGCAAACAAGAGGTTTTCAAAGTTGTTAAACACTGAAGAATTGCTTCAATACATCTTGTCTGCAGCAAAATAAGTGTTCCTGCAGAGTGATCTCTTTCATCTCATAAATTCGGGCTTTATTTGATGCCATGGCATCAATACATGACAAATTTACTCACACAGATGATACAACCGAATTATAATGATTTGTGTATTATGAAACACGTGAAACAACCCCGTGGAAGTCACAAATAGAGGAAAGATCATAGAACTGAAGCGTCCGCAAGAAACTGTTTCCAGAGTTTTTTTCCTCTTCAGCCACCCTTCATGACTTTTTGACATAGAAAACCTGACCTGAGTGATAAAGAAATATTTCACTGTGCTCAGAGCTAGGAAATAATAATATTTATGCAGTGTGTTTGTTGTTTGTTTGATATTTATTAACTAAGTCCTACCTTGCTATACCAGCATGAGGGACATTCATTAGCCCTTAACTGCCAAAAGTCTTCCATCACTTTGCCTGTAGTTTCTTTATGGGAAGACCATAGTTCTGCCCACTTAAAATTCAAGTCATCTTAATGCCTAAAAACTGACATTTGCACAGTGTCTGCCATGACTTGTTACTTGCACTGATTACAGAGTAATCCCACAACAAAATGCAGCTCAAGAGCACATTACACATATCCAAAAATACTGTGCCCAAATTCTGAGTTGCATATCAAGGTATTTTGCCTTTCTTCTACCTTTGCATTTCTCTTTCACAGAAATGATTCCAGCTGCACTTTGAAAACAGCCTCCTCTTGTTTGTCTTTGAAACATGACTAGGAGCTCCTCAACTTGGCCCAGGTTACTGAAAGCTTGCCTATTAATCAGATGGAATTCTTTAAAAAAGCTATGCTGGATCAATCCTGCATTTCTCACCTGCTTTCCAGTACCAGAGGAGCAATGAACACATAATACAGAGCTTATCTCTCAAAGATAAAGCCCAGTCCTAGGTAGCATGCAGACTCCTATTAGCTGAAGTATACAATGCAGTCAACAGTTATTCTAAAACCTCCTCTGGTGCTTCTTCCTTCAGCTTGGTTGCCTTTTCCCTGCAGCTTTCAGCTTCTTTCCCTATACAGACACTCCCTGAAGACTCTTGACATTCTATCTCATGAGATCACTGCTCCTGTACCTTCTCCTACCATACCTGACCACAAGAAATTATGTAAAGCAACAAAGCACTGGCAAGCTGCAAGAAATTAAGGTGACCTTGAAGACTGTATCTCCAGCAGCCCTCAAAGGTGAAACGCCTACTTAACAGGATTATGTGTAAGCACGTCTAGCATCACAAAAACTAGAGTGTAGCAGTGTCTGCCCAAAAATGACCTCTTGCACTGGACACAGTCTTAAGGTAACAAAAGAATGCTAGTATATGATGCTAGAATATACTTATACCCTTCGGGAAAAAAACACAAAGAAACAAAAATCTCGAACCATAAGCAAAGAGATGGAAGTTCAGTATAGACTCACGGATCTTAAAAGCGTCTGTCCACTGGGTGTCCTGAAGGGACTGCAAAAGTATCTTTGCTGCTGAGTGTGTTTAGAGATTTTTCTTACTGAGAACTAGACGTTTTCTGCTATCATAAGTAACAGAACCTTGCTTCATTCTGAAGTGTTCCAGGAAAAAAAAAAATCTATACGCATTTAATGCATAATCCACTGGAGATTTATCGCATTTGAGTGACAAAATACGTTCTCTTTAAAGGAAGAGATCAAGTCACAGAAGTCTGCACACCGCAAGAGTGAAATTCTTTCCACATGAAAGGGTGAAGCTCCACTTCTTAACGTGCATCACTGTTACCTAACGATCAGTTAAATCTCTACAAACTAAACACATCCAGGTCTTTGCCTGACAAGCCTGGAAGCAGGCACATGATTTGGCAGAAGCTGTTTTTCCAACAGCTGTTTTTCCACAGAGTAGTGGAAAAGGTAGAAAAAAAAATTGCATCTTGTTGCTGGAGTACTGGAAGAACAAGCACAGGTAGTTGTTTTTCTAATCCTTTTTCAAGTTTACAGTGATTTCTACCCATTTAACTATTCTTTCATTTTTCAAAAAGTCATATAACTATTACTAAATTAATTAACTACTAAATTAATTACTAAATTACTAAGTGAGTGAATTAATAACAAAATTTGAAGGTGTAGTATACCAAGACTGGCTCAACCTCAGTATGCTTACATACTGTAAGTTTTACACTCCATGCAACTGCAGGGTTGTTAATGAGCACAGGCCCTGGCTTCTGCAACAGGCTCTGGAGAGCCACCAACATCAGATTCCCTCTCACTCCTAGTGGCATGCAGAACCTTGTCCCTGACAATTTTGAAGATGCTTCTCAACTGGTTGATCTTGTGGCACTTGAATTATTATCAATCTTTGTAAAAGGAGGGGTAAGCTGCAAGTAGCAGTTGTATTCCTTTCTTACAGCTTTTCAGCAATTTACCGGGGGATACTTTGGTGCTGTCTGTTGAAGCCAGTCATAAGAACACGTTCTAATTGGGAACTTTCAGTCTTAAGGAAACACCTTTGTAGTCAAACTGCTTATGTATGAGACCTCTCTGGCACTCTTGTCAGTAGAAATGGTAGATAAACACACCGCACAGAGAAGATACTGGAATTAAGTCTTGATAGCAAATAAGATATCATTTACTCCTGACATCCCCTGTCATGCTGCAAGTATGCATGCGAGGAAACTAGAAAAACACAGTGGTCAGGTGATCTTAAACATAGTTTGTAAACAAGATTTCTCCATTACTGGGCTGGTACATTGTCCACAAGAAAAGTAATTTCTGGCATGCTGTTGGGAAGCCTCCTGCTCTATAGAAGTACCAAGAAAACTGACAACATACAGTGGGAAACGTATTCTTACTCAAGTGGGTAGCAGATAACATCAGAAACTGAATGAGCTTGACGAAACTCTAAGAATATTTTTCCTTTTTTTCCTTTACATACTATTATTTGCGCAGTTGGAATTTAGCACAAGCTCATCACCCCCTCTATTTACTGCAAATATTTGTGAAATAAAACCCAGATTCAAGATTGCTGAAATACAGTATTCAGCTGGCTCGATACTCTATTTGCAGGAAATACCCAAAAGAAACCCAACACAGCACAAGCATGACATGTAACAAAGGGAAGGACACTGTCATATCCACCCTCTTCAACTATCAAAGCACAGCTGCTTTTCTCAGAAACTGTAGTAGAGTGCATAGTTATTGAATAATGTGGAAACAATTCCTGCTTTACCCTCACATGGACCTGAGGACTACTGTTCTTAACTGTTCAATCGTAAGGTAACTCGGTCTTAAGATTTACAGTTTTTCATATATTTTTCCATACATATGCAGAGGAGTCTATTAGCTAAAAGCACAGCAAACAGAGGTAGTTGGGCATCCAACTGTTCCATCTAGCATCCAACACACAGGCAATTCTGGTACAGCTGGTTAAACCAGGGGCCTTGTAACGCAGCTGAGCTCAATGTTGTTTCGACTGCATCAGGAAATGGTGTAGAGCACTACAGCAACCAAACTAACCTCCAAAGAGATCCACTTCAGCAGTGGCAGCAACGACAGTGGTAGCTGGAGCGGCAGCAGCCGTAGTAGTGGTAGTATCAGTAGTTGGAGCAGTAGTTGCAGTAGGCTCTGGGGCAAACGGATCTGAAATCTGTGGCTCAGAGGTAACACCGGAAAGTGCAGCCAGATTATCTATATGCAACCATGTAATGAAGATCAAACAGGACAGTTTAGGGGAAAGGCAAAGACCACAGACTCTCTGCTCCAGAAAGCTGGAGCTTTTAGTAAGGAGTCTTAACATACAGAGGTCTTAGAAATCGAAAATACTACTCACCCTCTCCCAAGAGGTCTAGTGATTGTCCATTAAAATGACAGCAGAATAAAAAACAGAGTAATTAGTAGAACTGCCAGACTGAAGATGGTCATTAGCCAAATGTTCATTCTAAATCAAATGTCTAGGTTATGTCTAGAAATGTAATTTCTTCACTTGCTTTTCTAACATTCAAGAAATTATTCTGACATAACAAAGTTTTTTTTGTTTAACAACTCTTCAAAAGAGAACCAGTACATCCCTAGAACCCTTCACAGAACAGGCACTAAAGCAAGGGTACTTAGCAGTGAGAAGCCTGCAAATACTGTTAAGTTACTGCAGGATATGATACATGGCATCCCTAACCCCAAATATATTCTGAGACAAACAGGTGGCATTTCTTGGACTTGGGACAACTGTTAAGTGCAAATAAATACATAAATAAATAGAGCAGCTCCTCCTTGAAAGATTTTTCTGCATTTATGATAGAGCAAACATGCTCTGCAGGAACAACTAACTCTGTTAACACTTGCTATGAGGAGCATGAATGTTGTCAGCATAAGCATAGGCAGACTGGCTCTGCTCCAAGTTTGGCTCCTTCGTTAACTGTTTCTGGAAGCCAGAGAAGCATCTTTAATGACAGACTTTCCTACAATTTGATGGCCTCTAAGATCAGTCAGATAGAACTCAAGCACATAAGTTTTATCTACATAAAAATCAACTACGAGATATAATAACATGTAGAAACTATTGAGTTTGTCCTATTAAATTTTTATTCTGTAGTTAGGATAGTCTGAGCTCAGCAACTACTCATTTACTAACTAGTATCTCAGTGCTGCTCCTATATTCCTTGTACACATAACAGGGTCATGGGTTCATCTGATCCACACTGAACAGCAAGCAAAGTCTTGATGTTTTACTGTGGATCAGCATTTGGAAGCAAAATGATTTGAGCAGGCGCAGCCCTATCTTCACAAATTCGTCTTTATTTTACAACACTTGTAAAAAAGGCAGGAAAAACCTATATTTAGGTTTTTTACAATTTTCATAACTGGTTCCTTGGGGGAGCTCTACTTGAGACTGATGGCACAAGCTGAACTAAGTCAAAATACCATTCTGAAAGAGCAGAACAGTGCATTAAAAATGCAGCACTCTGGTATCCCATTACCGCACACTAGGTAAATGTCTCATAGCTAGACTTGGAATAAACAACTGTTGCCAAACTTTTAAGTTCTATTAGCTTAGTCTTCAGTGCCTTTTTGTTATTCAGTTACGTTATAGAACTCAGTACAGTGAAATTATAATTATCCAGCACAGCAATCTACACTTAGTCTTTATATGGGAACGATTAAAAACAGCGGTTTTTTGTACAGTAATATTGAAGTAACAATACTGTCAGCCAATCCATGTTCTAAAGCACACTGTAAGGTAGTTCAGAGCAGAAATTCAAGTCAGTTTGCTTTTATACCCAAGAGTAAAACTTCACAAAGATGCAAACTTTGACCTACTGTATTTTTTGTAATACTATAGTCTACCTGCTAAATGGCTACCTATTCTTGCAGTATGCTGCAGGCACCATATTACCCTATCTTGATGGTCTCCTGATAGCACAGAAGTGTAGATTTTCACAAGTTATAATTCATTTGCTAGATGACATATTGTGAAAAACAGTAGGTATACAACAAAATATACAGTGTACTGTACATAACCCCAAATATAATCCATTATACTGAATATACAGCATATGCCAAAATACATATAATCTACACTGACAGTGAGACTGAAAAAAACAGGATTGTTTATTGTTGATATGTATTGATGCTCCAACATGAAGTATTTCATATTCACATATTCCTGGCTATTCTGAACTGCAGCACATCTTCAGCTTCCTCCCTCTAGAATTATTTTCTCATGAGTTCCCACATTAACTTGCCATAGCCTGGAAGAATAAGCAGCTCAAGTAGCAGGGAGGTATGGTTACACAGCCGCCCAGAAGTCCTGTGTGGAAGGAAGGTCATCTTGTCCAGCCTTTTTCTGAGAACAACAGTGCTCCCAACACCAGATCAGGTCAGTCATGGCTCAGACTAGTCAGGTCTTGAAAAATCTCCAGGAATGAAGAGTTCACTAGCTCGCATTTAGGGATTTACCTCAGTACTGCCCTACCATCCAGGTGAAATATTTCTATTCTTTCAGAGAGTTCAAAAAAAAAAAGCAGCAAGATTCCAGTGCAGCAACAGGTCATCATACCTGGACTGTTGCCAGCAGCAAAGCAAAACTGAAGCTTACTAAATTACCAAAATGCTATTCTGAAAGATAAGAAGTATACTTGATGAGGGTAGTGACAATTCTGGCCACTGGAAAACAGTTAGCTGTCCTTTCCTGTCACGGAGTAAGTCTAAGTGCATACTAGTCAATTTTTAAGTTTTTAGTAATTCAGAAGAATAAAAACACCTGGGTTGCAAACGACAGGTGTTTTGTCCAAAAAGGAAAAAAAACAAATCAGCTTTCAATTTCTATGCAGATCATTACTTTACAATATTACTGGCTACTTATTTGTATTTCTATTACTGCAGGAATGAGCAACTGCTTAAAAAAGCTAGCTCTTTCATGCTCTTTCAAACATCTCAAAAGCTTATATTCAGTGCTTGGCAATGACAAAGTAAGACAAACAGGATGCAATCAAAATACTGCAGAATAATTAGTCACAGGCACCCTAGAATAGATGACTCTTTGATCTTGCTGTCTGGGTAAGATTATCTTTCTGTTAATAAAATTGACATTTGTGGGGAAAAAAAAATTAATTCAACAGATTAAACCAGAATATGCAATACAATGTCTACATCACAACCCTAGCTATACTCTCATAATGAAGTGGCTGAAATACAATGTCATCTTTAATGAACTACAACTAAGAACAGAAGTAGGGACTGCAGAAGCCACCAGTACCCAGTATGAGCACTGACAGCAGTGTCAGCATGACTCAGTGTTGCATTCCTGCCTGTAGAGGGCTGATGAGTTCATTAAACTGCCATGCAGGATCTCTTAAGATTATACCACAATGGGTTTACAACTGTGTAAATTAAATCACATTTACTGGCCTAATTCCTTGTTTTAACAGGACAAGAGTGAGCACTGCCTACATTTACTGTGGCCCTCCAGATCACCAGCTGCTACTGCTGCCTGGAACAACAGGGTCAGATTTCAGAGAGCTAGTCAGTTATTCCTGTTTGAAAGCAGTTAGCCCTCTACTTCTATTTCCATATTAAATATGCTAAGCACACAAGGAAGATACTTTATTAAAATATGTTTAGGCTTATCAGAGGTAATCACACTTGCAGCAGAACTAAATTGCCACCATTTGCTTTACATGCATTTTTGTTTTAAAAGCTATTTTTGTTCCTCCTCCTATTGATCTGTGAGCTTTGCTCCACCAACAGAAGAGCTGGTTTCTGCCCCCACCTTGATGATAAGCACCTAAGCAGTTCTGGTTCTTCTGTTTTGAAATGCCTACCCTACCTGCTTACCTTCATGCATCCCCTTCCTGCTCACTTTTAGTCACATAATCCTGGCTCTCTCAGCTTTGCAGTCAGGCCCTTATAAGCAGCTTATACTATTATGCATATCCCTGGAAAGAAGAAGTAGCCTTGTGCTGCAGAGGGATGCCTGACTGTCAGGTCAGCAGAAGCCTGGGAGGGAGTTGGGAACATCCTGTGCTAGCAAAGAGGTAGATTTCAGTTCAGCCAGGCAAGAAGATGGAGACTGCAAGAAGGGATGCTGATAGTGAGGTTTCTCTACCTCCCCATGAAGTGCCTCCAGCAGCAGCAGCAGCAGCAGCGCCCGCAGGAGCAGGTGCTGGAGCTGCCTGCCCAGTACCAGCAAAATCTGGCTGAAGATCCAAAAGATCACTGGATGGTTTGGAAGAGCTGCCAAGAAAAGGAAGAAAGACATTAAAAACTGGAGGAATTTTTCCATTTTAATCAAGTTTTTTTAAAAATCTCATGACTAGATTAAGGAATCAATCTTAGTTTGGATGAAATAGAGACTTTTTTCCAGGCTTTAGGATTAGAGCAGTGGCCACAAGCACCTCTAGTATAGTGAGTCCAAAGAATATGCTACAACCCAGGATGGGAACCTTAACTTACTTCCATTTCCCAATAATGGCATTGCAAGAGATCAATGAGACTTAAAATTCTTTAAAAAAATCCCAAATAACCAATCAAAAAAACCCAACCCAAACCCAACTAACCAAACCAAAAGAAACCCCACCACAACACCCAAAACAGAAAATGTAAAATTCCAGGTGGTCCCTAAAAGCAGAGAAAATAACTGTTGTAACTGAAACCTGCACCATTCTACTTCCATATTTCATCATGCCATGTCAGAAAGCAAGAAACCTGCATTTCCAGGCAATGAACTGGTTTTATGTAGTAGAGAACTGGCAAAACTTCTCTGGGTTAAGCCAGTCAGGTATTTACTTAGGAAACCAGATCTTGATCATCTAGAACATTTAAATAACAAATGATAGAAGCTCTTTCTTCAGTGAAATTCTTCACTTGACACTTAAATTAGTTACATCTTACAGACTCTTGGTTCAAGCTTAGAGTTTTTCCATCGCTAAAGTTCAGTCACTTCTGATCTTTACAATGAGCAACAGTACTTTGTTCTGATTTTGACTTGAAAGAAAGGTTCAGATTTTCTGATAGTTAAATGTTTATTTTTTATTTTAACCTTCAGAAGTTCATTATCTTTGTTCTTCATTAACTGACTTGAAAAGAAAGAAAAGGGAATATTAATTCAGCAGTTTTAGAAAGAGAATTCTGAAGGTCAGCAAAGACTACTCTAGACTTGCACATTACTTAAGTCTGTCCAATTAAAAGTTTCTGTACAGCGTTCTTGTGGTTTTGTGTGGGGGTGATTTGTTTGTTTGGTGGGTTTTTTTTATTTTTTATCTTTCTTTTTTTTTGTTTTTGTTAGAGTTTGTGATCTCTACTGGTAGAATAATGTATCCCTTTAAAACTGATGTACACTACTTGTAAAATAAGCAAAGCCTTTTATGGAACCCTCCTCTTACAAGTATGACTTTGGTACCTACATCAAGCTCAGTAATTCAAATACACTTTTCAACTTACCTGACTGGAGCAGCTGTAGATGAAGTTGCAAAAAGATCAACTGGAGGAGACGTATCAATAGTTTTTGCTGGAGTAGAACTAGGAGATGTAACAGTTGTGGCTGGAGAAGACTGGAGAAATATTTTAAATATACGTTCAATATACCAGCATTTCTCCCCAGCCAACTCATGCACAGATGCACATACTTTAAAAACCCAATTTGGACATCAAGTCTTTTTATGGTGAGCTGTTTTCTCCTCTGAAAGAATTTAAGGAAGACTGGGCTAAGTTTTCAGATGGTAGTAGAGCTGAGAAACCCCAAGATGACTCCAAAGAAGGAAAAAAGTTTCTACAAGGTTTATTCTAAAGGAATTGTTCCTATAACTGTCAGACTTTTCGTTTTGTCTATAGAATGAAATAGTTGTTTGTCCACAACAGCACCTCAGTACTCTAACCACAGAAATTGGGAGAGAAGCTAAATGGTTAGAAACTAGTTATAAGTGTGTTTGTAAACCTTCACAAGAGAGTTTAAAGAGCCATCAACAATGCTCAGGGTTAAGTCCTTGGGAAGATATAAAAGACAGCTCATCCTATGACTTTGCTTCATTAGGTGCTCCAATTTAGGATAAAGATACTTCAAGTATGGCAAGGACAGACACCGAGGAGAGTATATTGCAACTCCTCTGTGAACCTGAAGAGTCAGGTTACCCTGAAGAGTGTCAATTTAATTCAAAAAGCTACTGTAAGCTTTCCTACAGCATCTCATGCTAGAGAGATCCTTTTTCTAACAACTGAAAACAAGTCCTTATTTTAGCAGTGTTTGCATTCTGAACACTTCCAAGAAGGAAAAAGAACGGCAAATTTGAAGAGATTTTCTCCTGAGTTCTTCTACTGCCATCCCATCATCGTAACTCTAGCAGATGGGTGTAAACCTTCTAGAATCTCCTCAAAGCTTTAATAAGGTTTGAGACTACAGTGGTCCCAATCCCTCAGGAGCATCAAGGAAGATGTGGTTAAAGCCGTAAGAACACCTTCTAAGGCACCATGCAGTTCTCACCAACTGCTCTCATATTAAACAGGAGAGTTGGGAGGAGTTGTATTTTGTTGTTTTCATTTGGTTTTGTTGGGTTTTTTTTTAGTAAAGGACTTTTCAGAAAGAAATTAAAGAGCTCTCTCTAGAATCAAGCATTGAAACACTTGCATTAGATTCAGACGATTTTATTGAGTTTTTCCTCCACAGCACCCATTCTGAGACACAGCTATGGCACCTGGCAATGCTCCAGGGATACCAGGAGCTTCTATTACTAAACTAAAGCTCATTAGTTTATCTGACACTCAAACCAAGGCATTTTCACTGGCAACTCTTGCTTTAAATTAAAGTCAGCAGTTTCACTAATGAAGGTCATTTCTGAAACTAGATATACTGGATGAAAATTTTCCTCCTTTCTTCCTGGCTTTTCACATGAACATGGTTTTAGAAGAGTCAGAACTTCCTCCTAAAGAGCTGCAGAGGGAATGAAGGAGTGAAGGATTTGGAGGAGAAATATTCTGGAGCAAGTTTCTGGGTCACATGAGAATTAAGGTGGAGTGAAAGTAAAAAAGAAAGTGAAAAAAAAAAAAGAAAAATAAAAGAAAAAAAAGAAGTTGAGATAGAAACGTATCTTTTATGCCTTCACAAGGAGCATTCATCACATCCAGGTGAAGTTCCTGAGCATCCTGACTGGTGCTGGTACAAGCACTGCAGCCCTTCAGATCAGTGACACGCTCTTATGCGGTCACTGTTTATCAAGCCATTAAAAGATGAAATTTTGTCAATTAGGTGGCAAAGTTTAAAAAGTAGATTAAGAGATGGAAATTTAACTCCTTACAATGTTCTAAACCATATCACCTTAACAAGAATTATCTAGTACAGCAACTGGCAGTATTTACCTTGCTCAGAGGAGAAGGAGCCCCAGATCTAGAAAAAAAAGGGGGTGTTTCAGATAAGTACAGCTTTGAAACTATGTTTCTGGTCATCAAAACTCCAGCCAAAAGACCAAAACCTAAGCATGAAAGCTTTCTGAAGATCTCTTCAATTGCATGCCTTCTACATTTCTCAAACTCCCATGTGCCACTTTAGACAAGGAATGCAACTTTTACTTAAAATCTTGAATTAATGTTTTAAGCCAACTGGCATCACAGGATAATTCTGCCTTTTAAATAAGCTCTACGAAATGGAGAAAATGCAGAGATGCATGCAAATATCTTGCTTTGGGGCCTACAGGACCCAGCAGGACAGAGTTACTGGGGCAAGATGTCACCGTATTAGAAAACCATGCAACAGCAGCAGAATACCACCAGCACTGAAGCAGTGATCTAACATAAGTCTTCTGAGGATGTGTCAGGAAATTTTCAAAGCCTGCTCTCTTTTAAAGAAAGCTGGATTTACTTGAAAATAACTACATTTAAAAGTATGAAAACAGTGAGTTGGAAAGTTCAAGATGAAAGTTCTCCCACATCCACAAAAATCACACTAACAGTAACTGACAGAGCCTTAATCATAACTTAAAATGCACGTCAGTACATTTGTTTGCTTTCATTATGAGATATGAAAATAATGCTACATATTTTTAGAGCTGCTTTGATCTAAGAGATGAAAGCAGGAGTCGAAGATAAAGTTGCACCAGTATTGAACTAGCATCCATCCCATAAGTTACTTGAATTGGGTAAGTCCTAGGAGCTATAAGAACAGATTGGAAGATTTTCAGATTTGCTAATCGCAGAAATGACAAAAAAAATAACTTAACGACTATATACAAAAGCAAAGAACAATTCAGCTCAACTCAATGAAAATATCTAAGTGTCCAAGAAAATCTTTTAAAAATACATATAACCATGCCTGCAAGCAAGTGATATGTAAAGCTATGTACTTACCCTTCGCTAAATTGCAAGGATAGCAACAGTAAAAGAGAAAACAGAGGTTTAGCTTAATTCTTCCAAGACTTAGCCATGGCAAGTATCTAGCATGAAGATGCAAAACCATTAGAAAAGAAACAGATTTGATGATAAAAGCCTTAGCAGCACACAAACCGCCAGTTCCTTCTAGTTTTCCCTCAAGCAAATTTAATTCATTTTGGAAAGCATCTAGTTCTGTGTGTTTCCCCCACCACCACTAATTAAAGAAAAGGTTGCCATTAATATGACTTCGTAAAGGAAAGGAAAAGCTTTGTCTTATTTTCTAGCTAAGTGACAAAAGGAGGTTGGGGGAGGCAAACCTAAATATCAACTAATCGCACCCTCTCTCTATTATGCCTAGATACATGGTACAACATATATACCTACTTGTTGCCCGGTTTTTTTCCTTCCAGTGAGTTTAGATGTTGCTCAAGGGTCTCCATGAGACTGCTGGGAGCCTTGAAAGTGAAGAGAAAGATACACATCTCAATGCATTGCAGTGATCTAACCATACTTTGAAATCCACCACCAACTTCCCTGAAGTCCACGATACGCATGCTCATACAGTTACTTTATTTACATCAGTGTGGAAACAGTGGATTTCCACGCTTAGAAGTATCTATTCCGGCAAAGCCAGTTTTTAAATATATATTACTGCATCCAAATTGGCAGAGAGAAAACGTTTACCTCCACTACACTGCACCTGAACCCTAAATCCAGGATGTGCTGCTCGTCATGCTTTAAGTCAGCATTAAACATTGACAACAGCACAGGCATCCACAGGGTCGATTTCATGATTCATAGGCTCAAGATCACACTTAGTTTTGCTTGTAGTCAGACAGCCCAACACCTCTTTCACGACCAGAGGGTTAGAAAGTATTTGCAGCCTAAACAAAACCAAGTCCTTTCCAATGCCCTCAGAAGGAGCTACTTTTGGCTTAAGACTTCCAACATCACAAAACCTTACAGCTGTTCTCAAAATGGTATCCTGGCACAGGTTATTGTGCAGCTAGCTTGAAGTGCAGAAAGATTGCTATTTTAGACGTCTATAAAATACTAGGCTTTTTCAGGCAGCCCTGATCTTAGGTTTTATTTTAAGCAAATCTTTTGTGGTCAGCAGCCAATACCCACAGGCACTTGCTCTTACAATGGCAGATAGAAAAAGTAGTTGTAAATGCACACTGGGCTTAGCTATTCCAGTATAAAAATAGAATCTGGATAAGTAGACTCCTAGAAGATCAAAAAGCAGGGAAGAAACCCTTGAGAGACGCAGTGGCATATAATAATTGAATATTTCATCAGGGTTACAAGTTCATCAGTTCATGAGGGAATTCTCTTTATCAGTCTCTTTCAGATCAACCACAATTCCTGACAGCAATACCTATGATGTTTTTCATAAATAACATCTTTAATTTCAGGGCAGACGTAATTATCAAACAAGTCAGTTTGTGATGCTTGGAAACAGCCTATCCACTGCTCCTATACTGAATAACCAGCCAGCTGGCCGAATCAGATATTTCAGGATCCATAGCACCTGCTAGTAGCAATGCACAGCTGTGTACTTGCAGTGCCTGCATATTGATTTCAGCATTAAAACCAGTAACTTAACACATCCAGAAATTTAAAATGCCCAAAATAATCTTAAATGACAGATTGAGTTTAAGTGCATCCTATGTATATGAGCAATGAAGAGACATCTTGACCTTGCTGCTTTTACAGGCGTATTTATTAACTTTTAAATCATTTGAGCATAATAAGAACTGGTTAAACACAAGCGACCTATCTATAAGAATTCTCCAGCAGGAAGCCAAAGAAGAAAGGTAAAACAAACTAAAAAATCCAGAGAGATTCAGATTGCTATGGCTATATTTTAAGATATACATTGTGAGACTTAAACACATAAGTAAAAGCTATGTTAAAAAAAATATTAAAAAAAGGAATTGCATGAATTACTGTTACAGTTACCTCTAGACATTCCAGATGCCTAGACATTTTAGATAGCTTTCCAATATATTAGTCAAAGGTTTCTTTAAAACCAGCAAGGTAATATAAAACTTATCTATGAAACAGAACTCAGAGAAGAAGCTTCATAAAATTTCCACACAGATGCAACTATTTGGAAAGGAAATACTATCTGGTACCCAATTTGCAACAGCAAACATTGCTTAATTTCTTCTAGATACTGCTTTAACATTAGATAATCTACCAGTCAGCATTGTGCTGGAACCTTAGATATGGGCTTCCCACTAGCTACCAGGGGCAAAACTGTCAGACTTTAGGAAATGCTAGCAAATAAAAATGAGCCAAGATTTTTAGCTGCTAAGAGGCCTTCTCTGCCTCCAAAACTTTGCAGCCAAACTATAAAGTCCAAAGATGACAACTATCAACTTGAATTACACTACTGGGACCACTTGTCTAGATTTACAGAGTATGTACACACAGAGTGTCAATACAACCAACTTCTTGCAGAAGACTATCCACTATTGCCATGGCTTGCTATAGGAATTTAGATATGCCATTGATACTACATAGAATTATGTACTAATTGTTTGCTGAAATTCAGATTTATTATTCACTTTTTACTTTTTTCTATCTGAAATACATTGTTGAGGTCTTATACATAGACTATACAGCATGTTTTAGCAGGCCGTACCAAGTGAGTCCCAAGCAGCCTTTGGGAGAATACAGCTGTGAGGGACTACCTGAGCAGAGACTGAAGTGGTCAGGAAGTTGGATGAGATGATCACTGTAGACCCCTTCTTTCCAAAAGAACTGCTCTGTTTTAAAGTGTTGGCTCATGGGGTGGGAAGGACCACCTGGTAGCACCAAGTAAGGTGCTGCTGAGCAAGTGCAGCACTGACTGATGATGTGAAACAGGCTGGCACAACAGAAGCAGAAGCAGATAAAAGCGCCACAGAAATTTATAAAGTGTATTTCATTAACTGGGTTCCCAGTGATTTCTCCTGTTTTAAGGACTTATCTCAACACTGACTACACTGTGTTAAAAAAGAGCATCTGAGGTACAGAGTTAGGGGAAGATACTGCGTCACCTATTCCAAGATTAGGTCTGGTATTGCACATGCTGCTTTTGTCTGCTGAAAAAGCGGCCAGACTTTATAGTCCCATCATATCTGAAATCCACAAAGATTAATAATCTCCACCTTCTCATAGCATTTCACTTTCACAATTTTTACGTGGCATTTGACGGAGAGAGACACTATTCTGATGTTGATTTAAACCAGGCTTTCAAGAGGCCATCAAAAACTGCATGAACAAAAACTCTATGAACAGCTGGGGTTTGCAGCTGCTAAGTAGTTTGGGTTGCTCTTCTGTTCCAATTTTACTGGCATCAAAACTGCCACAGGTGAACTCTTCAGCATGGATCTCCTCCTCTAAGTAAATATTCTCTTCATATTAAACACAAAGCCAGGCACCCAGGCCGATTTGCAAGTGATACTTAAAATGGACCAGAAGCTACAGCACGTTGGGTGGTATGACTTCACCAACATTTGCATTCCTGGTGTGCTTTCCTAATTAGAAAACTTTTATTTATTACACAAATCCAAAAAGACTATAAGAGAAGCTTACCTGTGTAAGATCAGGGATATCACCTTTGTCAATTCCAACTTGCTGTGGAGAGAAAGGAGTAAAGGTAAAATCTAAGTGCATTATTCCACTGCAGCTGGCATTAATTTTGAGTAGAACTGCTCTTCAAGCTATAATGCACCCTGTCTTTATAAAAATAATACGAAGTTAGAAAGGATATGTCCATCTTTCCAGCAGCTACCTTCGACAACCTGCAGCAGTCTTTTTTCCGCCACACGAATACCCATTTAAAATCAAAGGATAAGAAAACAGAGCTTGATTTCACACACATAAAACCCGTACTCTATACAGAAATACATTAGTCATATACCATCGTCTCAGAGGACCAAAAATCAAGGTCTAAGTCTGCAATCTTCTATTAATAGCCCTGTTGCTTCACACTATGGTTCTTCAGAGTGACTGACAGTTCAGCTTTTGCAGAAGAGCAAGCTCCATTGCACCTCATAATCCTGAAGCAGAGTCACTATAACCCCTGCCCAAAAAGCCGACCTGTGTCTCTGAAGTATTTTACTCCCTCAAGTTCAATATTCGTATTTGACATTACAAGTCACTAAAGAGTCTATCAGGCTTCTCCACAGATAAGTGAATTAGCAAAGAAACAAACTTTTTATTCAGCTCATTACTACTGCCCATTATAATGAAGTATGAAACATGGAAAATGTGCACCCTGTGCCAAAGAGCCAACCACCACAAATGAGAATCCAGCAAAGGAGTTAATTAACCATGTAATATTCCTATTATCCACATAAGAGGATGATAACAAGGAACAAAACTGGGAAAATCTCACATTACACTCAATGCTGGCTGCACAGACTAAGAAAACAGACTTAAAAAATCTGCACGCTTCTATTCTCAATTGCTTTATCTTCCTTTAATGTTCAACCCTGTCCTAAAAGCAGGCATTTACCACAGCATTTCTCAAAAATATTGGGACATGTAAAGTCATGTCATCTGTTAATTTAACCAGGAAAGTTGAGTTTGGCTGCACCACACAGACATGTGGAAGTCCTACACTGGATTAACTACAAGACCTGAAGAAGCAGATCCAAGATCCAGATCCACTTGGATGGATCCAATGGATCCAAGATCCATTGAGACAGATGCTTAACAAGTACAATTAATATCTTACACTAGTGCTAAAAAAAACCTAACAAAAAAACCACCAACAACAAAAACCCCGAACAAACAAAACTACAAAATACTTAAGTGCCAGCCTCCAGAAGACCACAACACACTTACCTCTGCAACTTTAAGAAACTCCGATACTCTGGTCATTCGAGTTAGAAATCGTTTGTAGATTTCAAGAGCATCTTTACATTGTCCCTTTTTCATTTCAAAAAATTTCTCTAAAGAAATAATGTGTTAAATTTCAGTTAAGATGTCTTACATTAGTCTTCTAACAGTAAGTCTCATTTTCAGAAAAATCACAGGTCAAGAATATGACACTACATTACCATTTACTACTTGGACATTAATCTAGTGGCATCTCTTGCCTAGTATAGTTTAGAAGTTGGGCGTCCTGAGCTGCTAAAGAATTATATAGATCATAAATTGAACCCCAGCTAACCACAGCATTATGTGTAATGTCAACCACTTTTTTAAAGACTGATATGTAAGCAGGTAAAGTAGCTACCCAACTTAAAGTTCAAAACAATTAAGGACACCTAAACATATACTAATGTATGTCCTCTCCAAATTGTCTTCACTCCAAAGAACCGTAATTTTTTTCACTTAAGTAGGTCTCTAAAGTCCCTTTATGTCCATTATTAAACACAGTTGCCACATATTTCAACCCCAACTTATGGTTTAAGTAGCAGTATACAGTGAAATTTCAACGGAATTTTTATGCCCAACCCATTGTGTCATGCTGGTGATCACACCAGGCTGCCTGAGCTTCAGAACATAATCACAGACTCCTTTACACTTTGTAGGTTGATGGTAGGTAGGGTTGTGGAGGGGATCCAGTTTTGGCAGTCATGCTTTCAGGCAGATCAGGAATGTTATTCAGGAATATATAACTTCATACAAGGCTATCATGTAACATTATAACTCTCTACAAGTACTTGAAAGGAGGTTATAGCCAGGTAAGGGTTTGTCTCTTCTCCCAGGCAACCAGCGAAAGGACACAGTCATAAGCTACGCCTGGAAGGTTTAAGTTGGACATTAGGAAGAAATTCTTCAAAAAAAGGGTGATCAGACATTGGAATGAGCTGCCCAGGGAGGTGGTGGAATCACCATCCCTGGAGGTGTTTAAGGAGAAACTGGATGTGGCCATGGTCTGTGTGACAATGGTGTACAGTCACAGGCTGGACCCAATGATCTCAGAGGTCTTTTCAAACCTAACTGATTTGCTGATATATAACAGAAGAATGTGGGCATCTTAAAAATGCAAAAGCTTCTAACTTTGCAGGACATATTATACATGCTAACACAGCAGTGTACATTTCTTTAAGCACAGAGATGGTCACTGCCTTTAAAGTATCCATCTACACACTTTTAAAGACATGTGATAATCCAGCCTCAGGTAAACACTAATGTAAGAGGGTACAGCTTAAAATTTGCTCTCATTTCAGAGTAGGTGAGTCAAAAAAGATGTAGCTTTAATGAAAGTTAAGTAAAAAAACTGAAGCAGATCTGAAACTGATTCTTCACTCATGTATGGTATGTGAGACAAAAGCCAGGTTACTTACCTAGTAAGTTAATAACCCCATCATTGTAGCAAGCAAAAAGTTTGATGAGATCTTTAAACAGAAGCATGAATGCAGCATTTATGACACCATTTGTCAGTTCATTTGGATGAACCTACAAATAAAATACCAGATATTTACAAAACAAGTGTCAAATGCAATCAAACATTTTGGCTTACACCAGGTATTCGGTGCTGTTATAGACAGAATCAAGCACTGCAGTTTTCATGCTAAGACACTACACAAAAGCTTTGGTTAGCAGATCAAGGATCGCTTTCTTTACCACTCTAAAACAATCCACTACATCAGAGGAGTACCCACATCAACGGCAAACATCTTAGTCCTGTCACCTTCAGTTATCATGAAGAAGAGGAAGGCAGAGATGCTGTTTACAGTTTTAATGAAATGGACAAAAGATGTCAGTTTACAGCAGAACTCAACAAAAACTTAACAGTCTAGGAGATAATATATTTGGACTAATGATGTCAAGATCCTCTCTCACACTAACTTGGGAACAAAATATGTGCTCATTTATTAAAAGGTTTTTCTTTTCTTAAAAATATCTCCTCTTCTGAGAGCATTATCACAATTCCTATGCCATTTAAGAAACGGAAAGCACAATGAGACGTACTTCAAAGCCCTTCCCCTGAGAGCTGTAGCGGGCTCTGCCTTCCACCTTGAACTGTATCTTGCTCCCCAGCAACAAAAGAAGAACCAATTCCTTCAAAAACCTCTTTGAAATGTTACACTGTGGCTCCTACAACAACTGATTCCTGTTTTTATCCTTAGGTCAGATAAACAATCCCACCAACATTCATGACACAATAAATACATTGTACACACTTTTTTCTGTGAACAACTTCGATTAAACTTTAGCCAATTTAGTTTACACCTGAAAACCAGACGAATATTTTGAGGAAGCTGAACAATGTACATGTGGTATTTTAATGGCGTTTTCCCTCATCCCCAAAAGAAGCTGGTTGCCAAGAGACAGAAAATAGTGTTCAGCCTCCTTGCTTTGTCCATTTTCTCCTCTTCACTGATGAAGAAGATGGAACTCCAAGTTCTCGCTCTACAAAACCAGAAGTGCAATCTTTACATTTCATACATATGGGCAAGGGCCACCCTTGGCCACAATACCTCAGTGGGACACTGAAAAGGGGATTTTTCGGCCCTCACGAAGGGATGATGAGTAAAGCATTACCTACAAGGTGAAATGTGTTCATAGTAACGCATCATTGTAAGTCACTGCCCAGTGTTAATATTAGGTCAGCTTCGATACATACATCAAATTCAAGTAGTGCATCAATTTGTTCCTGTAATATTGGCATACTCTTCAGCAGCTTTTCAGGAGCCATTGTTCTCATTACACCTTCAGCTCTGCAAGAGGGGATACAGATTAGAAGCCATGCTATTTCCTCTCTCCTTTCACCCCAAATCATCTGTTGTCTAAAATTTATGCTTGAAGCACCTATTACTCATTTCAAACCATTTCAAAAGCACAGTCTGATTCTCCTCCTTCTCATGTCATTGTGAGAGCCGGCATGAAAAATCCTTTAACCAGCCACCCTTCCTGACAGCAAGTCAGGAATGGTTTTGTGTTAGAGTGATGAACGCAAGAGATTGATCTCTTTCTGGGAAGATGACACTGGGAGCTTAAATGACTTAACAGAAATATTGCCACAGAAGTACTTAGAGAATTGATAAACTTTGTGCACAAAGTTTGTTATGAGTAACTAATGACAACTCATTGCTGACATGTCCAGGGATGCGTAGCATTTCTTAAGTGTCATCCATAGTCTTACGGCAGTCTTCAAGCGTGGTGATTTTTATCTCTGATTATGACAAACCTGCACAACCATCATTATGTATTGCCCTGTTCTGGCTGCAGACAGGTGTATATACGCAGACTGGAAATGCATACCACTATTCTTACTTAGTTTATGCTATATTCTGAGGCAGCACCTTGTTCTGAGCACCAGCAGTAACAGGCATAGAAAACCTTTCCAGGAATTTAAAGCAAGTCAGGAACAGTAGGATGCCCAGCAGCCCAAACTTAACTTTACTCAAAATCAAGTGTTCAAGAGCGAACTTGCATGGTCCCCACTGAGAGAATGGTATCCAGCTACACAGCAAAGCTGACAGGGTAGACCCTACACTTTCTGGCTGTTTGAGAAGCAGGAGAGAATTAAGGCCTGCAATAACAGGTCAGAATCCCAAGCTGCAGATCACACCAGAACAGCCAGAAGGATCCTGTATACAACGCATGATTAGCAGGAGCAGCTTTAGTATGCACTCAATCAAGCTTCACCTTCAGCGGATGTTAAGCCACTTCCTGTGTGAACCGTGCTTCAAGAGAGCATCTAGAGCTCTTCAAGTCCCAGTTAGAGGAGTCAGTGACCAGAAAAATGTTCTCATAAATACCAATACACTACTCTGGACTGGGTCAACTTTTTTTTTTTAATATAGTTCTTGTGGGAAATAAAACCAGCAGTTTACAACCTTACTCTGTTCAGTTTATAACTGTTTACTCTGTGGCCTGTGAAGAAATTCAGGTGTTGACTTCAGGCTTGGTTTGCAATCAGCCATTTTTCTTAAGGAAACTGTCTGGAGGGTAATGAAACATCCCCAACATAATTTCAGAGCATTGCCTTCTCCAAATCCTAAACACAGTTTCACTGCAGCGAAAGTTAATTAGGGAAAGATTTAAACCTAGCACTAAAAGCTCCCAGTTTCACAAGGCACCTTACCTTGGTCTTCAATATTTGTCTTACTACCCAGTTTTCCCTCTCCTCTTTGGGCAATTTTTAACCAATTACAAGTACTTTAAAAATCAGGTTTTTCATTGTAGCTACACAAAGCATAAAACAACAAAGTCACTGAAAAACTAAAGCTAAGTGTAACGCGACAAGTAAGATTTTCATGGGTCAGACAACCTTATTAATTTACATAGCTAAACTTTGCTTACCCTTTCTTCACTCTTGCAAAGTCAAATGCCATTTGTCTGTAGGAAAATGCTTTTTCATTCAAGTATCTACTATAACGCCTTATAAATGTGGACATGTCATAACCTGCAAAAAACAGTTTCACATTTTACATTTAATTTTCATGCTTGTTCAGAAGTTCTTTAGTAAATGATAATACAACCAACAGACCCTAAGATTATGTGATTTCTGTTACACTATGCAATTTCACATACAGAACAGGCATCACAAGACATCTTTCAGCTTCTGAAAAAAAATCAGTAGTGGTACACCAAAACAATCTACCATTGTCCTCTGTTTCCAACAGATTAATTCAATGCATCAGTGCCACGGTCCGGTGGAAACCTGCATAGTTATGGGGTAACATTACTTGATGGTCAAAAAGTTACCCCTCTATTAACATGTGTTGGGGGTTAGATTTGGTTTTCTTTTTGTCCCTATAGAATTTTTTCCCATGAAGTCGCTAGAAGACTAAGNGTTTTGTTTATCATTAATGCTGTAGTTGTTGTTTACTTCGTTATGCATATTAGTAAAGAGCTGTTATTCCTATCCCCATATCCTTGCCTGAAGCCGACTTAATATCAAAGTTTTAATAATTCGAAGGGAGCGGGTTTGAATTCTCCATTCCAAAGAGAGGTCTTGCCCTCCCTAGCAGACACCTGTCTTTCAAACCAAGACAACATGGAAAAATACCAATTTAGCAAAAACTTTTTACTGAACTGGTACATGACTTCCAGGACAAAGCTCAAGTTCAACTTAAACACTCTTGATGTTTCATGTGTGTTAGCCACTCCGACTCTTACACAGACCTTCAAAATTCCCCTGACTTGGTTTACCAGAATAAAGAAATCATGATGGCATCCACAGAGATTACTACCTTCCTTGAACTGTTACACCAGAAATATTCAAGGCACATACTATTTTACAAGGTGCCTCAAACTACAGTGATTTTCAAGCCTATGACACCTGAGCAGTCAGTATTACAGCCTATCCTCCAAAGTTTCCTCCTCTAAGCCACAGAAATGTGTGCAGAAGGCAACTCATCCTCCTCTTCAATTCAGATCCCCTTTTGCTATCTTTCTAAAAATCTACACCCCTCAGTTTAGTAATTGACAATATTTTCCCTTAAAATCTCTCATCATAAAGTATCTCTGCCAACTCAAGGCTAACACTACCAAGTCTGATGCCTCATTATCTATGATACACTGTGTATTATCTATGAAATGGCAATTTAAGCCTAAAGAAAGTAGTGAAGAACACAAATGCATGCATGTAACAGAATTAATTGTTGCCAAACACCAATGTCTTTGAACATATATATACACATATATCACGTTTAGCTTACATGAACACACTGCTAGTACTTGTTTAGCTTTGCTCGTTCTGTTACCACATCTAAAAGATGCTAAAGTTTTTTTGGTATCACACATCTACATGAAGAGATGAAATAATGTGGCATTACTTCGAATTTGCCCACTACTGTAGCATGTCTGTAGTCTGCATACAATTTACAAATATTCTCTGTCAGCTGAAGAATTATATTTTCCCTCTTTTCTGGTAGAGCTACCATGAAACAAGCTTTTCCTTTGTTAATTGAGGGCACAGGAAAATTCACTAATAATTCCAGAGGGAAAAGTGGAAAGGCAGGCTTTGTAAGATTCAGAGGGAACAAGACCTTAATTTCCACCTAGACCTTTCTAAATTCATTACTCAAATCAAATCAAAACCAACCAGTTCTTTTCATACCAACAGCCCTACCACAAAGAAGTTGTAGATAATGCCTACAAAGCACAGTGTCCCCAAGCAACTGAACTACCATTTAAGACCGAGTAAAACCCAAAAAACTAAATGGAAAGTTATCCATTTCAACTTCTAACACCCATAAGGGTTAAGGAGATAGCTGACCCAGCCCAGATTTCAATCAGCACTTAAAGGATTTATACAATTTCACCTTTTGAGTAAAAATATTGCAGGAGATGAAAAATATTATTCTGAAGTTGTTCAGCAGTTCACTTGTGCTTCTGTATTGTATTAAATACTTATAAAAAGGCTTCAGTAGCACATTTTTATATTATTTATATCTTATGAATGAAGGAGCAAATTAAAAATATTATCTTATTTAAAATCTTGTTAAGATTACAGACATAAGTAGGCTTACCATGAGATCCACTTTTGTCCAGAAAATTGCTGAGATTGAACAATGTGTTTCTAGACGCCAGGTACTGAATAAATCTCTGCAACACAAAGTAATTTTTCTTATCACAGGCTGTATCTGAAGGCCTAGTACCTTCTAGCAGGAAGATTACCAGTCTACTTCCAGCATACAACATGAAACAACTGATTTTTGTCTTAGCCCGCAATACCTTCCCCAAAATACTTTGTCCATTCAGACTAACTACTTTTAGCCAGAATCTCTAGTAAATATTCTACTGTATATATAAAAATAGATTATGCGCAAAAACCAAAATATATTGCGAAAGGAGCAATAAAAATGTTTAACTCTCAGGGATTTGAGGGAGCTCAAGATTTATCTGCTTACGAAGCACATAACCGGGCTACTCCCAGACTTCTCAATCCAGCAGCCCTCAGCTTCAGCCAAGCTGAGGGCCTGTTTTAATAATGAGCAAAGCCCTCATCAAACACAGGGACTAACAGCCTGAAACAGTTAGAGAAATCAGATGAGAACATTGACCAAAACCTGGAATGGAAAAATCGGAGTAAGAAGTTACACTGTGAGAAGTTCGTCGCATGAAAACACTTTACATATAGCCACGAAGGAACTGTTTCACAGTCATCCTGGTTGTTTCACAGACATACAGAAGTTCTTGAAACGTGCTGTCTCTTTTTATGCAGACATATCTGTCTATACAGGTCAATAAAAAGCAAGGATAAGGAGAACTTGATCTAAAAGGCTATCAAGTTAAATTTACAGCTCTAGGAAGATTTTAACACTCATGCAGAGAAGGCAACTCTTTGATTGGCAGTATACACGCGGCAGAACATCAACTACGACCTTAGTCAAAAAATCCCAGGTAGTGTTTAATCCTGTGTAGCTGTTCTGAGATTCTGTGCCAAAATTGTCAGCATCCTGGCACAGTCTGCATCTTGGTCTTATGTTATGGTTTTATAAACGGAGAGACAGATAAACAGTCCAACTCTGTTACTAACAGTATGTTTTCTCTCCATCAAGAATCATTCTTGCCCTCTGTTCTCAGGTCCTTTCTGGTTCAGACAAGATGCCTCTGCACAACTAACACTTTTGGCTTGGAGTGTGTTCAGGGCCAACGCAGCCGTAAGAGAGCTGCTCACACTTACCTCATTGCCATGGACCATTAGATGATGTGTGGTGACTAAGGCTTTGAATACGACCACCCAGCTACTATTTGTTGCTCGCTCAAAAAGCGTATCAGCCATCTGAGGGATATTTACGTTTGTTTCATTAGTTGCTTGGATCAAGTCTGTAAGAGAGAGAAAAGGAAGGTGTTAGGTGCTACAAGTATGATAAAAAGTTTGCAGCACAGCCAAGTTCTCAGACCACCAGGCTGAAGGCCATGGTTGTGACGAACAGGAAGTTCAGGGCTTACATTCCACATTTTAAAAAAAGAAACAACAAACTCAAACTGAGATTATATTAGCACATGCCGACAGTAACAGTGGTCTAACTCTTTCATCTAACAAACAATAATAGTTTTCCAACAATTCTGTCCTGAGCTATGACCAAACATTTCTCCATCTTTATCCCAGATGAAGTTAGGGTGCACAACATCATATGACTTTACTGCTTGCAGGTTTTTAAGTTAACTGGCGCAGTTCATTACCTCTGGGTTAGAGAAATAATTACTGTTGAATTCTTCACTTACAGGTAACATGCCAAGCACACTGAATTCAGTCACATCAGCAAAAAGAGGCACCACCAGAAACAGATACTCTGTCATCCCAGAGGTTGTTTTAATCAGCAAGCTCCAGCACATCTCCTAGATTTTCTACAGACCCAGAAAGCAGAAGAGCGCATTCAGGCATGCATTAAGACCTCCTCAACAGTGAGAAAAAACAAAGGAATAACATTAGTTTATACTGAAGCAACTGCACCTTACCTAGAAGAAATAAGATATTCAACTGTCTCAGGGAAAATGGTAACATACAGCTTGGTGTCCTGTACATTAAGAATATGCAAACTTGCACAGAAGAGTGCGTGAAATTAAGGTAAGCAGTTAAATCATAAACAGAAGGACAGCAAGCTTTCCACTATCCTCTGTATCTCACAGGATCTGTGATTTACTACATCCCGTTATCTACTGACTCCAGTTAGGCAGCCAGCAATTACCTTCCACAAGCTATCATTTATTTTGGAGACACAGCTGGAAACTTCATACTGCAACTGCAAGCCCGAAAGCTGTGTGATGCCAGACACAGCCCTAGAAAGACTCGAGGAGATGACTTCATGCAACACAGAGAGCACAAAACATGCATCTAATTGTAGGGCTGAGGCTTAAAATTTGAAGACCTAAGCATAAAAACTTAAAGTTTAACTACTAGACTAAGCATTATCTGAAATGAAAATGCTCACCTTTTACTTTTCCTCAGAGGAATCATTGTTAATGAGCTCTTCCCCACCTCTAGACTAGAAATTTTCCTCCAACTATTCAAGTCATTCAGTGATGACAGATATTCTACCTCAAAAGCAGACAGGATATTTTGTAACTGATCCTTGCACACTTTAACTGCGCAGGTCTACATGAGTTCAGTTCACTCAGGCGGTAGGGTCACCACTTGGCAGACTTTCCTTTCCCTCCCCTACATAATCCCAAGCAATGGAGAGCATTAATGTTGCTAAGAGTGGAAAGTCAAGGCTCAGCATTAAAACTACTGATTCTGCCTTTGCAGGACTGGAGAAGTCCAGAGGACAAATCTGACTAAACAGATCAGTGAGTCACAGCAGCGACTGAGACCCACCTGGTGTGCACAGAAACCCACACTGCTGTACCAAAAGCATTCAAAAGTTCAGGTTTTGTCTGGTTGGTTGAGTGGTTGGTTTGGGTCTTTTTTAAATTCCTGGCATGTAATCTTTATGGCTTTTTTATCTTCTATTACGAAGACTTATTTTATTTAAGATCCAAGAAATCTCTAGCTCAGTCACAAGCTTGGGAAAACCATAGTCCTTGCTCGCATATGAAATGGTCTATTGTATGGGCATAAAAGCTCAAGTTGTCTTCAGTTTCAGGCCAGGGGAATGACTTTCTAGGATGATACAGGAGACAAAAATTATGTGATCTGTTTGCCAAGTTTGAATTGAAAATGTATGTTTGTCATGGCATTTTGTTGTCTTGGTTATGGAAGCTGGGTTTGAAGGCTTTTGCAGAACACCTTCTGAAATGTGTTTACTCCTATAACCTCAGCAATGCTACCCTTGAAGAAGGTAGTTCTGCAGACGAAGTACTATAGTAGCAAAGCCATGCTATTGAATGAAGCAGCTTGAGATCACAGAGTTCCAAAAATTCTCCTTGATCTTGTGGTACAAACAGGCCATGATCTTTCATTTTGTACCACTGCCTGATGCATTACAGAAGACAGTGGAATGTAAAAGCCTAGAAGCAAGTCACAAGTGGCTTACTCACTGTGTACGACGCTCAGATTTTACTGCAGGTGACAGCATTTGTCTTATTAATATAAGGAAATACGTAAAATTTGTAAGCTTTTAGTCTTGGGCTTCAGTATGCAGATTTCTGTGAAAGAGGGACACTATAGACTGGGTATTCCATCGGTGCACTTTAGATAATGAAACCTCAGAGAAGCCCATCCACAAAAATGCTGGCAATGGAGGCAACAAGGCACTGCTATATGATGCCACAGCACTGCTTCTGAAGTCAGTCATTCCTGTCTCCCCTCCAAACTGCTGGAGGGTACAGCATCTCAGTCTGCAGCTCTGAATGTTTCAGGACATGAGTAATTATAGTGTGCAAAATAGAGAGGCATGATTAAAATTAAGTCTACTACTTTCAGTGCACAGTAAAGAATTAAACCATGCATGAAGATGCCACTTGTCATCTGAGGCTAGAAAAAGGAGATTGGGGGTGGGGGGATAATTCTTGCAGAGCTGTTTCCCATTTAGTCACACCACAAAGATAAGGTATTCAAATTTCCTGGGTTTCTTTTCCAGCACCACAGAATCTCATCTTAACCAACAACCACCAGCATCTGGAATGAAGCACCAGCACAGCTAACTTTAGGAAACTGAGCAGCAGAGTTTGGCGGCTAAACTAAATTTTAAAACAGGAGTTGGAAAAATTGATTTTACTTTAATGTGGTTAAGAAGAACAGATACAAGGAAAAAGAAATCATTTACAGGAAAAAAAATCTAGAAACTACATTTTCAAAATATATAGATTCAGACATTTGCTGGGTAGACAAGTTAGTCTTCCAAGGAAGTCACAGGTACATTTGCTTATACAAAATAGGTAATATTAAGAAGTAACAGATGAACAACAACCCAACAGAAACCATATGAAGCAATCTTGCAAAGTTGATTCCATTTGGGGCACACACAAGTAGGGCAAACAAGGATTAAAGGTACCTTCCTGAAGAAGTTTCTGCTACTGCAGGCACCCAGTACACTGACATCTAATCCCCAAATCCAGACACTGAGCTCAAATACAAATTACAAGCACAGTCAGAAGTCAGAATCGTACTGCAATAGCAGCAAGTGCTTTTACCAAAAATGTCACAAAAGTGAAGTAATTGAAGAATGAAGACCTATATATGCTTTATTTGAATCCATTTGTTAACTGTGGGACTAAATCACAATTGCCAAATCACAGTATGTGATTTCTCCTACTTCCTCTCTTCACATTTTTGTAGTTGCTATTTTAAAGACTTCTTCAATTAAAGATACATTTTAAAATTATAATTTTACTTCAATATACTTTTCCTAGTTAAGCTTTGAGATGAAAAGTCAATGCAATAGAAAAAATAAAGGGTTATCAATTCTCTGACACTGTAACTTAAATCTAAACAGCAGTCTTTAAGCTCTTGGACAGGCCAATTTTTTCACCCAGACTTAGGCCACCTGCAACTTAAACATACTCTAGGTTTACTTCCCTTTCCTAATTAACACCTCCATTAATAAAAAGACAAACCTGCCAAATAGAGAAGGAATGGTAGAAGGTTCACTGAGGCAGACAAAATAAGCTGAGAGACCTTGGCTTTCTCTTCATGACATTTGAAGAGCACACTAGAAGATTGGACTAGCTTTAGCGTTTGTTAAGCTCATAAGGTAATAAAAGGGAACAGTGAGAACATTTCAAAGGTTTCAGAATTTCAGACTCTTTCAGTCTCATTAAAAACTAGTTTCTACTTTTTTTTTTTTTCTTAGTAAGAGATAATACCTTAAAGAATCTCTTCGTCCTTTACCTTTCCAGATGGTATTCTGGATCTGGGCAGGGTTTTTTTTCCTTTTTTGTTTTGGCTCCCCTGCCCCACCTCCCCCACCCTCCCAAATTCTTTAATAAGCGGACCTGGGATTTCCCAGTTCATGATTAATTATTCACAATTTACATTTCAGTATGCAGAGAAACAGCAGCAAAGCACAAGACCTCTCTGTTCAGAGGAATATCAGTGCCAACTTAAGAGCAGCTGTCATTCCAGGCTGAATTAACACACAAGCTGCCTCAGCATCTGAGCTGTGTCATACATGCAATTCCTGAACTTTGGCAAATCTCTCCAGCAGTAACCCACTTACAGACCTTCCTCACTATTACTCAAATGCTACAATAGTCTTCAGGATTTTTTTTCTCACTTGTAAGTATTTAAATAATGCCTTGAATCTACTGAAAAGGAAAAGCAGGAGGACTGTTTCAAATCCAGACTAATCAAGAACAAAAAGAAGTAGCTTAGAGTTTACAAGCTTCAATCAAGGAAGTTAAATAGGCAAGGTATTAGGAAGCAACTAGAGCACTGTGCTAACCAGTGCAAGAGCTGAACTTCCCCATCTTTAGAAACCTGACCACAAAACAGGATTGGAAAGCAGAACAAGGTTACCAGTTTATGCTTCTACAACAATTGCTCATAAGAACGTTAGATAATTTGAATATTGTTGGCTTTGACTATCAGGAAATTTGTTGGAAACGAGTTTGGCATTTGTTTCTGATGTTATAATTTATCATTTATTCTTTTCACTTCCAGCTTGCCCTGTCTACACAAACATATATCTTGATCTGGCTTGCAACAATCACCCCAATGGCACCACATGATGTCCCCTCTCTTCTCCCCAAAAGTTTGCCTCAAGGGTTGCTGTATCTCACCTTCATGCCAACAAGCCCACCCTTTATCAAAGCCCAGCCATCTTTCAGATACTGCCTTGTAACTTCCGTGCCTATGCCAACTCAACAAACCTAAACACAATCTTCCACTGAGCATGTGCTCTCCGGATACCTCAGACTCCCAGTAATGCAGCTGTTGCTCTCTGGGGTGCTACCTCCTCTCTCCAGCCTTACTTCCAACATCTCCTCCTTTAGAAATAAATCTCAGACTCTTGCGAGGACAAATACTTGCTGCACATCCTGAAGTTTGAAAGGTCATGACAATCAGTCTTTGAACCACACAACAGCAGCCCACACCAAGACAAGCTTTTAAACACCATTTCTTCGTCTCTGCCTACTCACAGGCATATTGTACTACCCGAAGTATTAAGAGTTTTGCAGAACCTATCAATCACATGAAGGGTCTGCAGTGAGACAGGGTAAATGGCTGCATACTAGCAAATTTCTCTTGAAGCCTCCTCCAATTTCTCAACCTGAGAGCTTAATTAGCCTTAGAATCATCTTATTATCTCCCTACTCCTTTTTGAACACAACAGTGCACCACCTCCTATATCACTAATTACCTGTTTCGAAACAAAGTGAAAAATCTACTGCCCATACATACTGCCGGATTTTATTTCTACATACTTCCATAGGGTTTTCACCCCTCCTTAACCAACGTATCAAGACAAGATATTTGGCTTTAAGTCATCTGCAAAAATCACCCTAGCTCATTAGCAGTGTTACATCAGTTATGCTGCACTTGTGTTATGCTGCACTTAATTATTTATATGTATGGCTTTTCCTCCTGAGAGGGTCAGGTTCAGCTCTCTTGGAAACAGGAAATAAAAGCCAACCATCAGATGGTCTTCTACTGGATCTAAAAGGTTGCAACTACAGCAGCTGTGTCTCTCAGTAATAATAAAGTGAAAAGTGTGATTATACTGTGTTAAAAAAAAAAATCTTACGTTATACAATTACTTCAGTTTCATGAACTATGAATTTTTTTTTTACATAAAAGTTCCCAGAACTTAGAGCTCCACTGCCTCTGAGGGAGAACAATGTGCACTATCTTTAATGTTTATATTGCAGTTCTCTCAAGAAGAGTAGTAGAACTGAAAGGCAGCATTCAGGCGAGCTGCAGAAGCTCTGTGAAGGAGCAGTCACTGAGCTTTTAAGCATGGTCTTTTAAGACTGAAAATTAATTAGCAATTAATATATTTTATGAACAAATTCTGAGACTTTGCTAACACCCGAGATCCAACTAGTTAGAAGAATAAGTTTCATTTTTGCTCAGGAATTTCGTATCTGGAATAACAGAAGACAAGCTACACAAACTTTATAGCACAAACATAGTATGGAAAGCACCTTTTTTAGCCTCACACATACGAAGCCAGAACATCAAACAAAGGGGGAAAGGCCCCTTTGGTCTAAGAATTCTGCTTTTCCTCCCTGCAACAGCTACCACAGGTTTTCAAAGCATCTTCACTAGAGGAAAAGTGTTAGTTATCAAGCATAGAATCTTCTCCCCGTCCAAAGTTGTAAGAAGCTTGGTCTTGAACCTGATTCATACAGAATTCACTCACTTTGAGTATTAACAAATCTGTGTCAGGCAATAATACAAGTTCAGCCAAGTAGAGGAAAGATGAGAAATCACAGCTTTAATGATCTTTTCCTCTCACCCACAGAACCCACTCCCAATCCTCTTTCCACACAAATCCTACTCCACAACTAGCTCAACAGAAACATGCATTTTTCTGCTCAAATACAAGAATTAAGCATTTCTGCCTAAGTTGATGTGAAACACCAAGTAATTCTGGAGCTAAATGTGCTACTTCTCTGTTTTATTGATTTACTGGAAGTAAGAGCTGAGCCACAAAACATGATTGCAGTGCCACTTTGTATAGCTCTTAATAGTTTAAGATAGGCAAAATTTTTAAGACATGCAAATGCTATTTGCATTTGGTGGACACTAACCAATGGTTATAAGGTTAAAATATAACAGCAGTTGTCTTGGAGAAATGCTATTTCCCACCCTATTGTAATATGGCATCTTAAATGCCACACTCTAGGGGGAGAAGAGATGTGGAAAAAACTCTGCTGACATTAAAAATAGCTTTTGACCAATAACTTTGCATGAAAAGGAATTTTTATCCTGCCTGGCAGATCTCAGACCTCATCCTACAAGACATTTCCTTTGGCACTTCAAACCTGGAAGCCTTAACCAAAATACACATTAATTTAGAGATGAAACTGCAACCACCAGCCAATCTTCTGCCAAGCCTTCAAAGAATTTATTCAATTTCCTCTAAGGGAACTGTTCTCTTCATCCATGCAAGCATTAAAGTGACAGTTCCCCTGCATCTTAGCTCTTGCTGCAAACAACAAAGTAATTTTAAAGGCATTATAGAGTTTCAAGATTATTGCTTAGAAGGATAATAGTCAATAAAAATCTACTTGAATTACTACAACCAAGATTCCAGCTGTGGCCTGTGATTATCCTTCCCTGAAAGTGACTAACTCCTAACGTTACCTGTTGGTTATATCAATTCATAACTCATCACTTGGGTGTTTGCTGGAATATCAGTAACAGGATCAATTGCAGCTTTTAGGTAGAGAATACAGCTACACAAGAAACACAAGGATTTCATACTTGCCACAATAGCACTGGGCCATTTACAGTAATCTCTGCACTACAGCATCTTCTAATCCTAATCAGCCTTTACATGTTGGGCTGATCTTACACTCCAAACACATCTGGCAGAAAGTGGTAATCAGCTAAGGCCTGGTACCTGAGCTCTTTCAGTTGCCATGATGCAGTCTGAGAATTCTACCCCTAAATTATCTCCTTTCCTCAGAAAACCATTTGTTTTTAATGAACTTGTAGAAATGAAACGGTAACTAGACTATCAACTGCCCAGAACAGCAATTTTTAATCCACTAAAAAGCTGAACTAGACTGAAAATATATTGCAAGAAGCCTGATGTTCCAGCTCCAACACTCATGTGTTACATTTTGGGAATACATTAATAAAATAAAAAAAATGGGTGAGGATGAGACAACGTGCAAACAACTTCAGCAACATGGTAATGAGCTACAGCCTTTGTGCTGGAAAGAGACCAGTTGAGTAGGCAGCCTCAGAAGCTGACACATCTAACTCAATATCCAGACCATGGTCCATGCTTTTGCTATTCCCTCAGCAAGACTATTCCCAGAGTCCAGTTTTTTCATCAGTGGATGCCACATAATGACACAACCCCAAATTTTTAACTAGAACTGAAATGCCCACAACCATGCAGGCAGCCCTGCTGAAAACATGAACATACCGGTAGAAAAAAGAAACCAAGTGTAATGCAAACCTCTGTACAAGCCAGTGGAACAGTATAACCTCCTGGAAGCACACTGAAGCGGCTCCAACCAAGCAGCAGGCACTTTCTAAGATGGCTGCTATCATTTCAATCCATTGTCCTGTATCTATGTATCTACCATAAAGCAGTAGAGTTCATAAAACCAGAGGGCTGCCTCATGTGCATGCTGGACCTTAAAACAGTCTTTTTACCAAAAGGACGGATATCCTTCCCAGTTAGACACACCTTTACTCTCTCCTTGCTAAGAAAAACAAAAAAAGGGTAAAATATGAAACTGCAGTTCCTTTATGTCCATTCCCTAGTGCTACATCAGTTAAACAATAACACTTTTCTTCTGTCACATGGACAGTGAGTTTACGTCTCAAAAATCTTGAAAAAACTGAAGTCTTCTTCCAATAGACTTGACTCTTCAACATGACCTGGCAGCCTTTCACATACTGCAGATTTCCTGATGTTACAAAAACCCCCGAAATGTTAAATTTGGTGGAACATCCACCTGAGAGATAGAAGATGCAGTAAGGACTACTAACACTTAAAAAAACCTGACAGTACTACGTTGCTATCAACGGTTTGAAATCACCAATGCCTCTGGATGATGCATTTGTCACTGGCAGTGGAAGTCTCCTATAAAGCTACTGATGAGTGAGGAACTTGGAATCCATCACACGCAGGGTCACATCCAGGCAGTGAAGCTTTGTGCAAAGTCAGATCTCTAGACTGGAACACCCAGAAGTGTCAATTTAACTCTTGATATGGAGCATTATATTTGAAAGGTAGTTTCTCATAATACTGTCTAAGCAATTTCCAGCTTTCTGATGAACAAGAAGCAGCTCTTTAAATTCACCTATTACAAACATAGCAAACCTTGCTGTTAATACTCCTGCTATTGACCACCAACAAAGCAATCTTAAGTTTAAATCAACTCAGCAAAACCAGAAAAACTCTAATGTAGAGCCTTCCAATTTCATAGAAGGAAAGATCAGATCAGAAAGTCACAGGTAAGGCTCACACATGAAAATAACCATTGTTTCACTTACCAGCAACAAAACATCACTCATAATAAAATGTTCAGTTTTCAAAACACTGGCACACTAAATATGCGGAGTTGCTTCTGGCTTGCTGTCCCTTAGCAGAATGTACATTCTCCTATAAATACATTTAGATGAAGCTATAAAACTTAGATTAGGAGCTACAAGCACAATAAACATCCTCTGGATTCTAGAGTCATGTAACAGGATCCAAACCCAAGTCTCCATTTGAAAAGGTTGGATTTGAAAACTGCAGGGCTGCTAAAGGACTGATGCAAGGATAAGTTTAAGTTTTCATCTGTATTCGACCTATATGTAATGAGAAACAGCAGTCTTCAGAGGAAACAGGCCAGCTGACTTGCCCCTTTCATACAAGTCCTACACTCCCTGAAGCAAGAAGTGAAAGGAAGAGATCTGTGAAAAGCAGTTTGAACTCCCACTGGAATGCATCTAGGTCAGCTCTTCAATTATGTTAAAGACGCGCCCCGTCCTGCACTGTGGCAGGATCACCGATCACTTATTTCCTCTAAACTTGTAAACTTGCATACATTTAAACAATGTGGAGGACAAGACAGCATGTTTTATTCACGCTTCAAGCAATCATGTTTTTCTCTCACTTCTGTGGAGGACCGTATTAGAACATTCTGTAAAGTACCAGGTTGATTTAAGATATGTAACAAAACTATGCCAGAGGCACCAGGAGCCTGCCAGGCTCTGCGGGCTAATACCTGACCATCTGCTGTGGAAGCACCCGCTGCCATCATGTCATTTGTGCTCATGCCAGGCCAAGAGTCAGCTTGAAGTGATGCACTCTACTGTCAACAGGCAAGCCACAGCCTTGTATCCCTTCTTGTGACAGAAAAGTTTAAGATGCTTTCTTGAAAAGACATGTCCTTTGGTCCTTTAATTGTATGGCAGAACAATCTTAGCTCAAGTGGACACCAAACTCTCTAATCTACCCTTACCAGTGTTTTCTATCTCAGCCATAACCTCGTCTCCTAAACACTTAAAAACAATGAGCAAAGAATGCTGTTTTCTTTTTCATTCCTTCTTTCAGTCAGTAAAGCAACCTCGTCAAAGCATACGGCTCAACTGTTTTGTCAGAGCTCTGGCCCAATTGCAACACAGGATTTCTGCCAATTTGCTTTTTACCTGTGGTAATTTTACTTATTGGCTTATGACCAAAAGGAGTTGATTGCCACAAGCCAGACCCAAGCTGCAGATGCATCCTGTCAGCAATTTGCAGTTCTCAATACACACGAGAGGCAGGGTTTGGTAGTCTTCAAGCATGACTATCTACTCACAAAATCCCCTCTACAAAAAACATCATAACACATTTGTGTTTTATCAATAGCTAGAAAAAATAGACCCTAGGAAAGGCAACTGACTGACATGCTGCCTCTGCTTCAGATGGCCAGAGTAAAAATTACATAAAAGACACAACACTAGCATAACATCAGGACCTTTTAGCATCCAATCTCTTTCATTAAACTAAGTTAAGATACAGATATAATCTACAACAAAGCATGAGATCACATTATCCTGGCCAGAAAAGAAAACCAGAAAGGCATTTAAACTTGGCTGGTCCAGAAGACAGAGGTAATATTGTGCACTGTCATTTCCTGTGCCTACAACTAAGCCCTGAGCCTCAGAAGCCCAGTGAATGCTCCACTTGCCAGCAGCCTAGACAGTACTGTTCTAGTATTTCACCTACGTTCATTTCAAAGCTGATGTCCAATATCACATGTGATGCTAGTGCAGATGGATAGTAGAGCATATTCCCTCTCTTAGTGAACAGCTCTCAACTGCTTTAGTAAATGTTTCACAACCTAAAGAGAAGACTTTATGAGCACAAACATAAAGTATGTTTTATATTCATTTTGAGTATTTTCAGCCACCTCTGAAGTAAACATGATGAAAATAGCAAGATTAAAAGCATTAAAAACTGTTTTAAGGGTCTAGCATATGGTTTACAAGATTTCAGAAAAAGCAGACCTTACCATACTCTGCAAAGTGACAAGCTGGTCTCTGCCAAGTATTCCAATTGCCCTCCAGCAATTGCCAACACCTGATCTATTTGGGTTAATTTAAGCCACCAGCTCTCATCCAAGCAAAATTTTGGACAGAAGAAAAATCAAGCAGCCATGCTGAATCTGATGGGGCAGGATATACAATATCCGCTTAACAGTGAGGCTTCACGCTGCAATCTAGCGGATACTGCTGACTCAGAGTAACAAAAGTACTGCTGCAAACCCTGCGCTACAGATCACTGCCTGCAAGGCTACCAGGAAGACTTCTTCTATCTTCTTCTTTAGTCTGAGTTCAGGGCTCAGTCCTGTGCCCAATGACCCATCCTTTTCTTTGTATGTCCTGCAATGAGATTCAGACCCTGATTTCCTAGCTTGCTTTACTCCTTGCTTTTTTGTTTTCATGGTATTTGAAACCCTCTCTCCAAACCAGCCAGAATACTATTCCTAATCTGCATGCCATGTGTCGAAGCTTGGAGGTTTATCACTCATTGGTGAGACTCCTGTATTTACCTGAGGCACACAACAGAACTTGTGCTTTTCCACCCTTACGAGCATCCTGATCTGCGCTCCAAAAAAGGAACAGGACATGGTAACTTAAGGATTCTGCCTGGTACTGTTTGAACTCACCTTTAGGCTATAGTAAGGCTAAGGGAAGGGATATAATGTCATCACTGCACACCCAATTTTTCCCCATCCGCAGAAACACTGGAGCCAGCTCCTTCAGCAATAATGTATGCTCACAGATGACTGAGGAAGGTCTATCCCTTTGTTTTCTTTGCTGGCAGGCAGTGAACTCGATGCACATGCCAAGGTTTTGGTAGCATTGGGAAATGCTGCAGCTATGACTTCTGAGAACAGGGGTCTCTTCCAGAGGTTGCAGAGGATATCAACTCCAGCACCATGGAATGCATCCTGCTCCATCTCTAACCCTGGCACTCTCTCTGTCATTTCTTTTTCCCACTTCCTCTGTCTGTCCAGTATTTTCTGCCTTTTCTTAAGTTTGTTTTCCTTGAGGTGCCACAGACTTGGTGGATGGGCTCAGCTGTATATTGCAGCAGACCCACGGTGGAGCTGCTTGTGTCTGGCACAGAGCATGTCCTGGTCTCTTCTCACAGAGGCCAGTCCTGCAGCCAACAACTTGTCATGGACACCCAGCACTGCGGGAAGGTAAGCAGGGCAGGAAGAGCAAAGTAGCCTCAAGAATCTTGAGCAGCAGAAGAAAAATACTAAAAGCAGTGTACCTCTACTACACTACCATTTCTTCATAAGTGGGAACTCCAAGAGCAGGAAATTCTTCTCTTTGGCTACCAACTTCTCAGTCCAGCAAAAAGCAGAGAAAATGAGTAGCCTTCAAAACACTTTATGCCCTTCAAAGTTATGCTGTCATCTACTTTTAAGCACTTCAGCGGATCCTTCACATGGCAAAGACACAAAAGCATGGACTAACCACACCTACAGAGCATTTTATTGGAGACTTCATAGAATTCCTCACTACTGTGACAGGCCCATGTAAGGCATGCACAGAAGATAAAGGATTTAAGAGTGAGTCTGGGAAATCAGAGATATAGATGAAATCAAAACACAGAAAATCAATCAAACTTGCGTATTTTTGCTGTTGTCATTTAGAAGATGTTCAATTGCTGCCAAGGTCTTAGGTAGCAACACTATGAGACTATTATGAAACATACTCAACTACTAAATAGAAGTCATTAAAACCATGCTCTGGTCACTGTCATCCTGACCATCTCATAAATAGCTACTTTATTATCAAGGTCTACAATGGAAGTCAGTACAACAGAAAGACCTGACTTGTCCCAGAATTTGTCATCCATGACCTTGACAAAGCACGTTTAACAGACGAATCTTGCTTACCCTTGAAAAGGACTAAGAATACCTACCCTCAGGACTAGTCAATCTTTATCAAGTTACACTGCTTACATGAAAAAAAGTTTAATATTACAGTGCCTACTCATTTTCCTGTTCCCTCATCTTCCCTCTTCCTTTCCTAAGGCATTGCACCATAAGACAACTTAGACACAGAACAGTTAAAATGAAAAGGATCAAGTGATCCTGCCCATATTTCAACATTTGGATCTTTACATCAATTCAGACTTCTACCCTGATTCAAACATTTTGAAGAACTGGCCAAGTCTGAGCTTGATTTGAAGGGCAGCTTCTCTTGGTATTACACATGCCTTAAAAACAGTATGGGGCTGAGGGGGAATTGAGTGTTAATGTCACTTAAATACTCAAGAACAACTAATCTAAAAAGCATTCTTATTACTTCTCCTTACCCATGACAGACATTTGTTTCTATTCCTATTCAGAGACCTGCATGCCTTCAAATGAAGTATGTCCTCAATACCCTTTTGGGAAAGGACATGGTAGAAGCCCACAGAAACAGCCATTCAACACAAAAACAGATGATGAGTCCTTACACAATAAATATGCCCATCCAACATCCAATAAAGAATTAAAGAAAATAACTGCTTGCTTGGGTATTTTTCTTTCCAGGTGTGAGAGCAATTCATTGGAGTGACAGAGGAGTTCACACTATATAATCCACACCAGCTATGACAACAAAAACCAAAACACAGTACTCCAGCTGATCTTCACTGGTAACATTTAAACAAAGTCAGTTATCTCACACATAGAAACTGCGACAAATTACTGCAATACCAGATACAGTGAGACATAAAAGCAGTTTCATTAGTAAAGTGTGAAGGATTAAGCCCAGTGTGTACAGGGAGTCCGTTCTTGGCGATTTTCTTGAAGATATTCCCACAGCTGTAGAGACCGAGTGTCATCTGGACTGCAGAGCAATGCAGTACATCTGCACTACACCCGCTAGGAAAGGGCCACAAGTGCCAACAGTCTTGGAACACTCCCCAAATCACTTCAACAGCAAGCAACTTCTGAAATATACACATCCTAGTCAACCCTATCCTTTAACCCACTCAGTCAACAGACACTGAAGTTTAGGGACTCAAGGTAGTTCCACTGACCCCCAACCTTTCCCAAAAAGCAGAGACAAACATATTCCTTCAGGAGTAAGACAAGAGGTTTCTAAGACTAACCTGTGGGACCCAGCAACATCCTCTTTATTGAGCCCAGGCACAAAAGTCCAACACATTGCTTTTGGTCAACAGACACTTCTATTTCAACGCTAAAGACCAGAGTGATTCAAACTTGTTAGGTCAACACACCAGAGACTGCAGAAGAAAGGCAGAGCACCGCAGGAAAGAAGTTTCTGTACAAGCAAAATACACACCAGCTCTGTAGTTCTTTTACTACCACGAATTAAACTATTTTTTTCAGAGCCTCTACTTGCCAGGTACGTGCAAATATGCAAAATTAGACTTGGGATGAAAATAAGTTACAGCAGATACACAGGTCATCTCCACAGCCTCAGAAAATCAAATCCTGATATTCTAATATTCCTGATATTTGTCTGTTTTGTTTCAACTTTTCACAATCATCTCCTAGCTCTTGATCAGGCTTCAGGGAAGGCCCTCTACCTTATGAGAATTATTTTGAAGAAGTAAGGAGACATGTGGTCTTTCCAGAATACACAGAACTGCAGAACTTCCTCCTGCTGCAAAGCAATTCACTCAGCAAAATAAGTCAAGGAAAATCCCAGCCATTTCTATCATTCTCAGAAACAGGAACTTGTTACAACCACCTGCATATGCAACAACCTCACTAGTTTTCAATTCACTTCCCTAAATGAAAGCTTGAAGGTCCGTTTCTGAGTGGGATCCTATAAACAGAGCAGAGTTGAGATCTGCCTACTTTTACCTCATCTATCATGTGTTTTCACATTTGGAAGTCATGTTACTTCCCTTTTGCAAAAGCATCTCCTGTTGATACCATCAGAGTCATTCCCATTTGAGGCTGGAAGCAGCCTTTTACTTGGCCCACATAATTAAACCCTTGGTGAAGCCTTAACACATCTTTCATAACAATTCTAAGAATCAAATCCCTATGTTGTGCACAAGTATTGCCTTCCCCCTTGAATTATCAGTTTATACCCTTAATGTAGCCCATATGCCTCATTCACCCACTCTGCAATGGCCCTTCCCACTGCATCAAAATAAAGTTGCTAATTCCCCACTTCTTCACAGGAATAATAATTTAGCTAATAAATACTGGTTAGCTGAGGGATAGGAATCTGTATTATTGTGGTGGTTTTTAGACAACTTTTGGATGACAACAGTTTTGTAAGCCCCAAATGGACAGAGCTCAGCTGTCTCAAACCATCAGAGCATCCTAGATATACATTCATTTTCCCATCACTGGGACTTGAGAAGTTCATTTAATGCCATCTGGCACTACTTCCAGCAGTTGTTGAAAATTTCTAGTAGGAGATCTGGAGTTCAAGAAAATGGTAAATCCTATTAACAAGCATAAGATAGCAACCAAATGAAACTTCAGTACTCCTTCACATGACCAGCCTGTCCAGCACCAAGAGCTCATGCCTAAAGAGAGCAGCATCTATATTACAGTCTGTATTTGAAAGCTACAGCAAGTATAGAAAACCACATAAAAGTAAACACTTAGCAGCTCAGTTTTTCTACACTGAAGATACTAATTCTGTTCTTTTCTCCCTTCCTCACACATCACCTTTCACCTATGATCTCCCTATAACCCTCTGGAACTGTTATCTTCTGCAGAAAACATATCAGAACAGGCATCATTGTATCCTACCCTTACAGGAATACTTAACCCATATTAAATAGTTGATCTCTCAATTTAATTTCCAAAGCCCAGTTGTTAAGCAGGGCAATGGAAGAGAGGTTCTGTGACTTGACACCTGACAACTAAGACACTAAATAAAATTATGGAGTTCCCTAAGGACAAGGAATCCCAACGTCAATACCAGAATTACAGCCCTTCACAAGGCATCCAACTCTCATCATCCACTCTCTGGAACCTGAATTTTTAATCATTTAAATCCTTTATACCTTCACATAAAACTTATTTTGAGGCACTGAAAAGTTTTACCTTTCAGTATTCTCATCTTCAAATGCTACTTATCCAACCTGAAATGTACCCAGCCAATTAAACTCTGAACAGTTATTTACAGCTTGTAAACGAGAAGAAAAAAAAATGAGCAGGCATATGTCTTCCCAGGAAATTATAACTTCTTTTCCTCTTTTATGTGTAACACGCAGGTGGGTAAGAAATTCTGTGGAATTTTACTGGCTTCTGTCACCCACAGAAAGTACACCTACTTTCTTGAGTAGTAATATTAGCACCAATATCCACACACAAATCCTTCACAGTCCTTACTACAACACTGGTAGATTACTTCTACCTCACTTTAATTCTGCCTATTCCAGATAGTAATTTTATTTATATATCTATATACACACAGAGACACATAGACACAGCATGCTTTCAAATACATGAGCTATGCTTTTTTTAAGACAAAATGTCTAGTAACAGATTCAGTCTGTATAGGACAGTCCAGACTCAGCCTACAGATTAAAAAGTGTTGACGGCTACCAAACAACAACATAGAAGAGACATCAATAACCAAGATGATTTTCTTAAATATACAAGAAAACATGACAGAATACATGAAATCAAGACCAATTATCTACTAAAACAACAGTTTAGACTCCAGTGAGTCTTCAAACAATGCTGCTTACATCAGCATTTCTTGGACATAAATGCAAGCGCATCTAGCTATACTGAAAGACCAGCCTACTGTTTGTCACTTGGAGGATAAGCTACAAAGTCATTAGAAGTGAAATCTGGAATTATTTTCCAGAAGTAATGCTACCTCCTTTTAACAAATACTGCACCATCGGAACTGTACTCACAAACACCTGCACCAGCATTACTTAGTAATGGCCAGCAGCCAAGAGACTGCCTGGTATAAAATCTGCTGATCTTTATTTGAATGTACTTCTCACCATGTCCAAAAAAACCATGGGGAACCCACTTTGTTTTAGATATTAACACCTGCTGTTGATCTGCAAAGTTCAATGTTGGACAGAACTACCGCTGGCAAACAAGGCCAGTTAACATCACGCGACCAAATACTTTCACCATTCTATACCTGGCGCCTCCATGCAGGGGCTGACAGTTGAAATGAAATCGTCAGCATGAAACATGACTCGCTCATTGCTTTCCAATAAATGTTTTGCTTCAACCTTGTTTCATGCCTTAACTAGCTAACGTCAGTCCAGAATACAGCAAAAATCTGAGCTAAAGCCAACAGCCATCTTTAATAAAACGTGACACAAACTACTGGACAGCCCACAGAGCTGCTGTCAGATATGTGGGACCTCAGCAACAGGCCTTAAACTCTCCAAAGGTTGTCCCAATATACAGCATGGCGTTATCCGAGTCCCATCTAAGCACACCATCATCCAAACCTCTTCAGAAGTGGAGATGCAGTGCTGTGGAGATGGCTCCACTAGTACTGGTGCTTGGCCAGCTCTGAGAATATCATTAATGTACATCTCATCCTAGCTTAATCCTGACCGAAGCAGGCAGGTACAAGTGTGTGTCCATTTTGCCCTGTGTCTGATTCTCTCCCCTCTTCCCAAGCCCCTGCTCCATAAGGCGCTCTTTCCACTATCTTCCTGGAAAAAAAGCAAGAGGTCATGAGGAAAAAAATGGCCGAAAGAGCAGTATTATGCAATAAGAGAAGAAATGCAATAATAACTCATCCTCTCCTAGAGATCTCCCATCACCCTCATGCTTTGCAAGCTGGATTAGAGCAAGCATGACAGCCAGCCGGCTCAAAAGCCCCATAAAGTGCCCTGCGGGCAGGCTCCACAGCCTCGGGCCTTCGCCGGGAAAACAAAAAGGGATGCTCACAGTCCAGGTGCTTTTTCTTGGGCCCCATCACTTCATGCGTGGTGGCTTTGCAGACGGCTCTGGCTACGGCCGATCCCGTAACGCTGTACTGAGCAGCTGCGATGCGATCCGTCAGCGTCTGACCCGACATCTTCGCACGGCGTGCTGGCTGCTGCCTGCTCTGCAGGGGCGAAAGACACGGCAGGGGAGGGGGAGCTGCCGGGTCTGTGGCCGGGGGCAGGCACGGCAGGCAGGCTAACAGGCAGGGGCGCACGCACACGGGCACTCGCACACCCCATCACACGCACAATGGTCCCCGGGCAGCCCGGCCCCTCCCGAGGCGCAGCCCCCCCGCCCCGTTGTGTAAGCCTCTGCCTCGCTGGAAGCCGCCTGGGGCAGGAAGAAGGGTATTTTCGGCGCTGCAAGGACCCGACGAAGGGGAAATAATGACGGCAGCTGAAGGAGGCTGCACACGGACGCGGTGCGAGCCCCCGGGA
>WBMY01001062.1:828307-865804 GCA_013397315.1 Donacobius atricapilla | reverse complement strand
CAGCAGCGCCGCCCCCCAGCCCGGTGCAGAGGGCGGGACGGAGCGGAGCCGAGCGCAGCTCGCTGGCCCGGCGCAGTCAGGTGACGCCGGCCCCCACCCGCGTCCCGCTGCCCGGAGGGGGCCCCGGGCACGGCCCGAGCCGCTCCCACGCGGGGGATGGCCCGGCGAGGATCCGCGGCGGGGGGAGCCCAAAGCACTGACGCTTCCCCGACCCCCATCGTGGTCCTGTCGTGAGCGCTTAAAATAGCGACTTGAGGGATCCCAAAACTGCACATAGACTGGATTTCTCCAGCATGATGTTACGGTGTCATTGTTATCAAAAACACCTGAAATATGTCCCCAGAAGGGTTTTCTCTCTGTTATCTAAAGTAGTTTATAAGGGTCTTGATTACAACCCAGCCTCACTCGGGCGGATATATTTCTACAATTTTATTGTGTAATAAAAGCTTACCGGAGTGATCCGTGGAGTACTGGGAAATGTGGCGTACATATATTTACCATAAATTGGCTGAACTTAGTTTTGGAGTAAAGTGATTTCAGTGGGTGGGGTCTAAACGAAATGGCACTGGTAGGAATTACTTCGAGCTGCCGGTTGAGCAAATTTCAGAAGACGATGTCAGCTTATGCCATTAACTAGCTGGAGAAAACACTATGTGCAGTCGGTATTGAAGAGTTGTGCACACCGAGTGATAATTGGGTTGTGTTGCATACAAAGACATATGGCACCATTTTCATTTGTTATACCAGGAGCAGAACGCTGACAAAGGATTGCGGTCTGTGACTGTATGAAACACCACCTTTCTATTTCATTCTTTCTATTCATTCTATTGCTATTGCTTTTTTTTTTTTTTTCCCACTTGACAACACAAAGATTTTAAAATCCTAGGTAGCCTGAAAGCTTGGAATGCTATTAAAACACTGCTCAAAAGTTCAAGGTATCTTTTCTGTGGGAAATCTCTTCCAAAATAGCTGTAAAATGGTGCCTTGGACCACTGAAGACAGGTGTTCAGATTTGCACATTTTCGATATTGGTTAAATCTCCTTATTTGCAGAGCAGATAGAGATTTTTTGATTTCAAGATTCAAAGGTTTTCTCAAATGAAGTGTTTGACTATGGAATGAGATTTAATTTCAAAGAAGATGTAAAGTGTATATTGCTGCTAGCAATCAGCATTAGAAGTCTGTAAACTTTGAATGTTCCTATAAGAGAGACTCTCATATTCCAGTAGTGAGAATATGTCCATGTTTCTCATCTCTATTCAATAATGAGTGTCAAATAAATAAACTGTGGAGTTGCACAGAAAGATAATACTGATAATGCTCTTTAGCATTACTATAGTTCAAGTATGGACAAATTTTAGTAATATTTAGAAATTTTTTCTCTTACCACGGAAACATTAACTTCAATGCCAAGGTGTTTGTTATTTGTGACATGATTTGTGGCAGCGTCTTAGCAGACGCACACAAACAATTTTTCCTCTGTACTTCACAGTCAGTTTTTGGGATCATACTCCCAACTGATTTCAGAGGAAAGAAACAGTTGGGGTCTACCAATACTTCATGTTCCATTACTGGTATTAAGAGTGACTCTGAACTTTTCTTGGTAATACTAGCAGGAGTTTAGAACAGCTTGACTTTAAAAGAGAAATTTCCTTTTAAACTGGTATATTACAGACGAAAACAACAACAACAACAACAACAACAAAAACTACGCAGACTGTTTTGGAATTTGTTGACTCCACACAGCAGAAGTTTAGAATGGTTTTATTTCCTCCAAGCAGGATAGTTTTCAACTTTATGCTAGCCAAAGTATTTAATTAGTGATGCAACTTTTATTAACATCTAGTGTGCGCCTTCAGTGTGAAGGTCTGGATAGTTTCTGAACTAGTCTGTATTGTTATCAACAGTTACTGTCCCTGAGATTCTCATCTGTGTCACCAAAAATTGTGATTGTTAAAACTCAGCTAATTTTACATGTTCTTATTGTAAAAATATTGAAGGTAAGACAAGAAAACCTTTGTACTCTTTAAATTCAGAGTGAAGGGATGTGATCTACTGAAGCTGTATTACTTTTGGATTTTAAACCAACCACCACTCCCCTAAAAATAACCCAACCCCATGAAACAGGAGTTCATGTTTGTAATGAAAGCCACACAGGAAACACGAACCATCTTGAATGAGGATACACCATGGAGGGAGCTGCCCAGGACTAAATAGATGGGGTTGCCATTCCACAGGGTAGTTTTAGATGAAGTTCCAAGAAGTTGCCTGGTGTGCTGGCTCTGTGAAACCCAGGTTCACAGCTTGCCTGGTGGAGGTCTAGATGAGGGCTGTATAAGCAGCTGGAAAGGGTTATTGCTGCTAAAAATAACTCAGAATTGGTGATGTCTTTGTTGCCTCTTTGTAACTGTGCTTTCAACTTAATAATGAAAGCCTTAGAAAAGAGGAGATATATTAATGACAAACTAAATAGCCATTTTGAGGCACAAAGACGATTCTTAACTGAATTTGAAGTGAGAAAAATAGAGTTGGTTTGTGTTAAGCACACGTGAAGGGAAGGAGGCATGAGTAAGGGCTGATTCCACACACCTCATACCTGAATTCTACCCCAGAGATGCCCATGTCTTGGGTGATGTAAAGCATGGAGACTCTATTTTCATGCAGGAAGGTGCACTGAAGTCTGGGGGTTTCTCACCATAATTCTAGTTGGGTTTTTTTTTTTCCCCATTTGTTTCCCAGTTTCTCCTGTCAAGTCTTCTTCAGCCAGCTTCGACGCCCTTTCATCCTGCCTTCACAGGCCAGGCCGAGATTTAGACCCCACCCTGTCTGCGCCTGAGCCTGCATCCGGGCCCGTGGTGTTGTTCTGCCTCTCCCTCTTACTCTTAGGGCCAGTGGTACAGACAGAGCTCCTGGAGAGGCTGGCTGTAACCATAGTGATAGCAGCAGTCCTGAACAGATCTGTTTAGTTCTGGGGAGGGGGAAAAAAAGATTTTTCAAAGGAGAACCATCCTCCTGACTTTGTATCAGGTTGATGGAGCCAGGTAGTTTGCATTATGCTTTACCTACAGCACATGCAACTGTAAGTACTCAAGTCATGCAATGCTCAGGAGTTTCTGTGCTTATGCTGTTAAATATAAATTCATTGCTTGGTCTTACATGGGTCCTGTCCACAACTGTTCAGCCTCTGTACTCATCCTCCTTAATGGCATTTGTTTCAGTAGTTTCTTTGGTTGTCGTGATATAATGCAACAATGAGAAATTAAAGTATTTTGTCAATTTTCCAGTCAAAATGATGGTCTGAGAATGATGTAGCCAGGCAGAAGATTCATTAAATTTTGGAGAACTACTTGAGCTACTGAGCCTAAAAGAGCAGCAATGCACAGTGATTAGGGGGTACAGACTTGGTGGCATCAGAATATACTCTACATCCCATAGGAAGTGCCTTTTTTGTGTCTTTGAAGAACTTAGAAAATTAATAAGTTAATTTAGATAAGAGAAAGAATTAATAGAAAAGTTACACAAAGGATAGCTAACCAGCTCTTTTTCTGCTCATTAAGCCATGTCAGAGTGAGGTCATGTTCTGCAGAATATGGAGTGTCTGTATATTACAGAGTTGATGGTTACAGAAATTTGGTAATTGGCATGTTCTGTACAGGTGAAAAAAGGTGTGTTCCTTACTCAGCATGCTGGTTCCCACAAGGACAACCTTAAAATCTGTATTATCTTAGGGACCTTTGTTGACTGATGCATTAATGGACCCCATCATCCACATCACAAGGATAGATTTTGCTGCTGGAGTAGTTTTTGGCTTATGTCTGGCATAACACTGAGGTTAATAGACCAGAAAGAGGACAGATGGACATATGTATCAGAAATGGAACAAAAGTCCTGTAACTGTGAAAGTCAGTACCTGTGAAATTCCTCACTATTTAGTATTGATTTTGGTCATTAATTTTGTAATCCTGACAGAGCTTCCAATGCAAAAGTCTGGAGGTATGTATGAAGTATATTCCACACAACAGATTCAGACTAGGCTTAAATTTGTCTTTTTTTTTTTTTTTTTTTTTTTACCTTTTCTNTTTTTTTTTTACCTTTTCTTTTACATAGAGCACTAATCTTTTATAGATTTGTTTTAACAACTCTGTGTACCAAAAGCTACCTAAATTATTGCTTCTCTAGGTAATATGTATTCTAATATAGTCAATGCAGAAATAGCAGCTTTCTATTGATACTAGAAAGAGGGGAGAATTAATTTAAGAAAGTTGCAAGTCAACTTCAATAGAAATGTTTTGTATTCCATTGAAGATGTTGATATTGGAAAAAGAAACATTCATTAAAAAAATTAGATGAAGTCATACTAAGCTTCACAGACATCAAGAAACAGATTTGCAGGAGTATACAGAAAAAAGACAATTCAGTACTAATTGACATTTAAAATTTATTAATCATTGACTAATTGACAGTCCTGTCTTTGAATACAAAGTAACTCTGCATTGATCCCAAATGCATCATTTCCTCAAAAGAGGGCATGATGCTGCCTGAAATAAAATCCAAATTTCATGTACCATAGAAATTTTGATCCATAGAAAGACAAAAGGCTTTTAAACTACCTTGGCTTTGTGGACATTCAATTTTCCTTTTCAAGCAAAATAAACTTTTTTTGGTAAAGGTGTATTATTTTTGTATTCATACTTACAAATTGGGAGTATTTTACTGTAAATGGTGAATTGTATTAATAATAGTAATAAGTGTACAGCTGTAATAATTGTATTTTAATGAAATAGTGGCTTTATCCTGGCTCTGACCATCATGTATAGAAACAGGGATGCTTCACTGACTTCTGTCTGCTCTGCCAGTGGAAGCATTAAATGCTGTATGTTACATTGAGCACAACTGGGATAAACTGGACCTGAGAAGCAGCTAGCAATCATTTCAAGGGAGAAATTCTCTCTATATTCTTCCAAAAACAAAAGGTTTTCAAGAGAAGGAAATTCCATTTCTTTGCTCTGCTAAATCAGTAAAGGCTGCCATCCTGAAGCCTAAACCTAGTGTCTCACCTGCTTCTCTGGCTCCTGGCAAATCCCCAATTTCTGCAAAAGTGGGGCTGCTTTTAAACAGTAACTGTTAACATGCTGGATACTCCTTTGCAATTGATGTGCATGTACAGATTTTTTTTTTTATTTTACACCTTGTCCAGTATCTGCAGGAGCTGCTGGATAGAGAGTGTTAGGCAAAATCTATTAAGACAGTGGGCCTTTAGCCAAGTCCAGGAAGGATGATCCACCTTCTCTTTAAGAACTCTGCCAGGTGATATGAACTGTTTATTTCAACTTTTTTACATTCTAGAAGCAGGTTTTAGCCAGAGAAGAACTTGTTGTGTCTTAGAATAAAGCTGACATACAAGAAAGAAGTTGTAGGGATTCAATAATCATTTTCCTCATGGTCCACAGAAGTGTGGTGCCATCCAAACTTCAGGAGTGAGCTTTCAAGCATGTACTGCCTGCCCCGTCTGCTGCTGCTCTAGGCTCAGAAATTCTCAGCTGTATAGGAAAGTGACAGTCAGAGTCTTCCAGGAGATTTCTGAAGTTATAATTTCAGTGACAGATTTGTTCAGCAGAAGTTCAATAGATGCCAGATATATGTCAAATAAGAGTACAACTTTCAACCGAGAGGGTAAAATAAATTTTAGGCAAAAAAAGATAAATATGTATTTAATAGGGAAGGGAGATTATGAATTGTGATACCTTATACAAAATATGACCTCTATTCACTTGAGAAAAAAAGCTAGTTAATGCAATAAGAGATATGAACGTGTGCTAAGACTTAGATATGCAAATATGTATATCATAATAATGTTTTTAGCAATACTTAATTCCTAATCTTTTAATAGTTTTGGTATTTTCAGTGCACATCATAATTTTGCTAAGGGCTGTGAGCCTAAACCTCAGTCTGCTAATGTAAGATCAAATTCTTCAGCTATTATGCTTTTGAAGTGGTAGTGTGACTGGTACAGCTTAGTGAGTTCTCACTTCCTACTCTTCCTGGCTTGAAGTTGCTCTTTAGCTGAATCTGTACACCCACAGGAGGACATTTTTGATTGTACTGGCCTCCAGTGGCAACCTAAGAACCATTTTGGTTGTGAGATGTAGTCAATCTACTCCTTCACGCCTTCTTCATGACTTCATGACTCTCCCATTTAATTGGTCTTGCTTGCACAATATTGACTGTGTCTCAACTATGTTAAAGATTAAGCCCTTCTGATTTTGGATTGCTTGATAAACTAGGATCATTAACAATGCTTTAATGCAGCCAAGTGCATATATCTAGAAGCAAATCCTATAAGATTACTTGCTACAAAGCTTTTATTCTGAAAAACAATTGGAGGTCATTGCACGTGAACAAGATATTTGAACTTTCAGTGTGATGCTGTATCAAAAGACCTTGTCAGTCTGAAGACTTTGTAATCAGATATCCCCAACAGGACTGGAGTGTCATTTCCATTTCTATATATGACTGGAATGACACTGGCACTAGAAGACTGCTAAAACTCCTATTTTCATATGCTCTTTATGGAATTTGGAGAAAATGCATTAGTTTTAGAAGGCTCTTTCTCTCCTCCTTATGGAGAGGTCCATGAATACCCTTATGACAGATGTATACCATGACTGTAGGCTGCTTTCCCTAAAGGGGAAGAATTTTTTACTCCTCCAAATTTGCCAAATCATTTGATAAAAGTAGAAGCAGAAGAGGACAAATAATCTTTGTCGGCAGCACCTGTAAGGGGTGCTTTATTCTTGGCATTTTCTTCTGCCCAGATGTAGACATTGATAGAGATGTGGAAAGATATATTCATTTTTTTGCACAGAGAGGTTGGTCAAACTACGTCCAAGCCAAAAGATTTTCCAATGGCTCTCACAGGGTCAGGGCTGTACTCAGCCTTTTTGCAATATCCAAACACAGCCAACTGTACTGAACAGAGTTAAATGTTAAGTTCTCCTGCCCATTCTTTAGCTCACTGTGCAGTCTGATAATGACCACCTAACTGGGGAAAACATACTCCAGCACAGGAGGAAAATTGACCACTCCTATGTCTGCACACACACCAGGCAGGTAAGTTTTTGGCATAGGCTATACCAGTTCAACCCTGATGCTCACAGCTGCTCTTCCTTCAGCACTTCTATCTGGAGCACCCTTCTTTCTTGCCCATGGGGTATGCCTCAGTTCTTTCCATGTAACTTCTTGTTTTGCGATGATTTTCTAGTTTCATCGAAACTGTTTATAATTGGAGAGAAATACAGAAAAGCCATCCCTAGCTTTTTGAAAATTTGGACTATAAAAAAATGGGGTCATAGATTTGGCACTGAGGAAATGAGCTCATTTTATTCTTAAGACCATGGTAGGAAGGTTTCCTCACACACTACACAGTTAGGTTATCACAAGAAAGCATAATTTCTACAGGAGGTGCAGCACCTGACCTTAGTGAACTAAATTACTACTTAAAGAATATACATCAAAGTTGACATCTTCTTGAATTTAGTGTAATTGGGTAAGCACATTGTGGAAAAATACTAATTACCATAAGGAGTGCTTAAGCATCATCCTTAACAAAGCCAAACTGTGTTTATCCTGCTGCTGTGGAATACTCAGTGTAGGAGGAAAACAAATTACCTGTTAATTACTTGGAGTACACAAAAAAGGACAAATATTTCCTGATGCCATGTTGAGTTCATCCTGTAAGAAGAATAAGCCCAATATTATTGACATTTTTCAATCTTTATATAGCTGTCTGATGAGACAGTTTTCTAGGAGCGGAGTGCCAGCACTCTCCTTGAAAGTGATGGTACTCTGCGTATCTTGCAGCTCTAGAAAGTGGGGATTTTTTAAGATCCAAAGATTGACAGTAGCAAGTTATTGACCCTACCTCAGATTAGAAATTACATGTGTGAGAGCTAATACTGTGCTAAATTTGGGGTGACTTAGAAAATTCAAGGCTATTACTTGAAAAATGCAATGCTCTTTTAACATGCACACTTGTATATGTAGCCTGCATGGTTTGATCAAGAAACGCTGCTCCCAGTGGGCAGAATGGTGAAAATGATCTCCAGGAACTGTGATATAGGAAGTGATAATCCAGTACTCCCAGAGTGGAGCCACATAAAATGGAGAACAGCAAAGCTTGCAAGAGCAAGAGGTTAAAAATAACTACAAATTTTTATGCTTGAAAGAGAGGAAGAGGCTCCAGAAGCAAACGCGTATCAATATGTAGACAGATATTGCCGAATGGATCATGTCTACTGGGCTACTTATTTGTGTCCCTGTGTATACAATCAAGTGCCTACGTGGAAAATTTCAGTTTGAACTAATAACTGATCCACATCTAGCAGGAGACTCATTTCTATGTATTGGTAATAGAAAAATTACGGCCATTACTGAATGATATCGATTGTTGACATTTTTGCTTCACAATGTAATTTGCTTTAGCCTCCATTTCTATGGTGTCTTCAATGTGAATTCCAAGTACTTCACAAATACTAATTTAACCTCTCAGCTTCTCTGTAAGGAACATAAGTATTATTACCTCCAGGGACTGCCTTCTCTTTGTGTCAAGGAAGGGCTCACCACATTGCTGCTGTTGCAAGAGACTTCCCATAATAAGCTGTTTGCAGCACGGGAGACCTAAGGAATAGAACCAATAAAAGACTACCTTTGTTCAACATGAAACAATTCTGATAATAAATCTCTAGGCACTAAGTCTAAAAACAGTCAGGAGGATGCAGCTGAATGAAAAAAAATTATAAAAAGGTGCAGCAAGGGTGGGATATAGAATATATGTATATTGTGTTATGCTCCATTTATATATTGGTGTACAAAAAGCATTGATAAGCACATGGATAAACGTGCATGAGGCTTTCAGGTGAAATTACAGTCAGTAAGTCTTACTGGTGTACTTAGCAATTGAGAGTATGAAAGTTCATCCTTCTTTTGGATCTTTTTTTTTTTTTCATTTTCATTTACAGTGTCAGACTTGGCAGATCAGGGCAGAAAACTCAGTATTTGTGGGTGTTTCATCTTGATGAGTTTGAGTGGGACTACTGTAGAGGGAGGCTAGCTCACTGCATAATGCTAACATATTTACATGTCTTTTCAAATAATTGATCATATGCATTTCTGTCCCTTTAGTAAGCATTCATAAAATAAATAGATTTTTCTCTATAACATGAAGACATTGCTTTTTACTTACACGGAATTTCACCTGGATTATAAAGCCATTTGACAACTAAAAAGACAGAATGTACATACCTTTTATTTGGATCAATAATGTGTATATTTAATGTGCATTAATAGTATAGTCATCATTAAATAAATTAATTTTTCAGTAGGAATGAACTTGTCTTTCTCTCTCAAACTGACATTGGAGAGTTCAGCAAATCCATTATGAAGATTTAATATCCTGAATGCTTGATAGTCATTCTAATTACCAATATTGGCTTTGGAATAGATGTAATGAAGTGGAATAACTCATTTACATTGCATCTTGTCAACATCACTATTATTTTTAACCATCCATTTTTGAAAATGAAAGGTAGATTTGAGAATCTGGATTGGCAAACAAACAACTGAGCAGAATAATTGAGCTGCCAATGTCCTTTCATGCCATTCCTGCCCTATAAATGATCTAGAAACCCACCAGTATCATCCCTTAGGTATTTTTAGTGGAATAAAAACAACATATGGATAGATGCTATCTCTTTCCAGCCCCTCAGCAGAATAGGTAGCTGATCTCAACTATGAATAAGAGTAATGGGGATGCTACAACCCCTCATCATGTTTTTTCTAACCTGTATCAGTCATAGAGAATCTTAATGGTCACTGCAATGCATCAAATAGACCAGCTCAGCTGTAGTGTTGAAGTTAGGCCTAAATTGTGTGGCAAGCCTTTATTTAAAATTCTAGAGCAGTTCATAGAGCTAATTCAAACTTCAGAGATTACCTTGGTGTTTACAGTGTTTGGATGATACGAGGCGATGCAGGAATGTCCCTGTGTGCTCTGGTTTTTAGTGTGTTGGTCCTTCACTGCACTCAGAAATCCTTGAAATGTTATTGAACTGCCTCAAAAAAAATCTGAAGGGAAAAAAAGGGAGGTTTCTTCTGTATGAAACTGCTCAAAAACTGGGAAAAACAAAATCAGAACTCTTTAAACTTTCTTTCCCATTGTGCAGTGGCAGAAAAGGATGATGAGGTAACACCTTTTTGCCCAAATAAATCAGATACAGGTAACCTTGCCCATGCATCCCTCAGGCACTTAGATTTTCTGCACTCGTTACCTTGGAGGGTTAATACCTGATTGCATTGTTTTACAATTCAGCCACGTTCTGAACCACTATTCATGTAGAAAGTTTTCATATAGAAGCTTTATGAGAGCACAGTATATAAGAGAAGAGTATATGAAAGTATAGAATATAAATTGTTTACTTTTGACAGGTTTTCCTTTTATGTGTTTGATGCAGATGTAAAAGAAGAACCTGGGTCTTACAGCCTTCATTTCAGTAAGTGTAAGACCTTGTACAAAGGCTCTGTAAGAATGATGGGATTCTTCTGAGACAGGGTGGAGTTAAGAAATGCAGAAATCTCCAGGAAAATCAAGCATAATGCAGAAATCCAAATAAACCAGATACAGTAATGTTGGGAGGTGGGGGAGGGTTATTAGTGTTTTGTCGTTTGCATTGCTTAGGGAATGGAAATCTTCAGATATGTCTCTATTCACAGGTCTGGAAGTCAGGTTCAGTTATAACCTTTACTGTCAATCCTGACACACAAAGCTGTAAATAAACAAGAATTCCCTCTGAAACTCACCCAGCCATCTTGAAGTTTGCACTGGATTTGCTGATTTTGAACAGTTGGATGAGTGGATTCTTCATGATGTCTCAGCACTGTGAGTCTGTAAAGTTCCTTCTGACTCATGTCCAATTCATAGCAACAATAAATTGTTTTAGTCTTTTACAGGAAAATTATAAAGCCAAGATATCTGTTCAAGTGCATATGCATCTTCAGATTGTAGTTTCTTTGGGTTTTTAAGTAAGGATAATTAAACTTTTTTTCTCCATATAACATACATAGCAAATAAAAGTCAGGTAATATTTCTGAGTGGATTTTGATATATTTCAGCTTGGTTCATTCTATTTCTGTTGTCCCACAAGGACAAGACTAAATAACATAAGGTTCATAGCAAAGAAAATAAAATAGGGTTTTCTTAAAGCAATAACAAAAACTGCAGTCAACCTGCTTCAAGCACCCACCTAAAACAATAATGAAAACTGCAGTGAATCTGCTTTAAGCACCCACTCAAGGAATGAGTGAAAAAACAGTCACTTAACATTTGATGATCTAAAAATGATGTGTTGACATATTCTCAGTTTGAAATCAGTTGAAGATGCTTTGGGGATAGTATTTTAAGAGGAGGTTTCCTAAATAGATAATACCTCGATGATTTTTACAGTACCTAACATGTAAGTATTCTCTTGAAATAGTAAAAAATGTGACATTTTCCTAGAAAAATAATCACTGGGGGGAAAGAAGGGTAAAAAAATGTCCCACTGCGACTGATGTAACACAACATCATTGCAGGAGCATTGCTCTCCAGTTCTTAACTCAGAAGGGTGAAGTCCTTGTCTTTGGCTGTATTGCTTCTATTCTATAATCTTCTTCAAAGCTAAATGTGGTTTTAGCTCCATTTACACACTGGTCACTGTTACGACAGAGTACATTGTGCTAGCAATGCGGAAAGTGTGAAGAGATGGAGATTTACCTCTAGGAATGGGATTCATTTGTTGAAATTTGGACACTGAGCTAAGCTATTTATCTGCTTTCCAGTCAAGAAGTGGCGATTCTGAGCTACACTCCATCTTACCATAAAATAGCTGTCTTCATAAAGATCAGATGAATCCTGCAGGTATTTCTCCCTTGACAATAAAAGAAAGATAGGTAATGAGTTCACACACAAATATCTATGGTGTGGGCACCTAAAATGAACTAAGATGAATGTTAGTCCTAGCCTCACCAATTTAATTTAAATTCTGTGGCCTTTACTTCACCATTAATACTGTTGTTTTCCCCGAATGAATCCTGCAAAGCAGAGACAATGGGATAGGACACTTGAAAAGTATGAGCTCTGCAAAACACGTTACATATAGGAATCTGTCCAGTGTCTTTGTACATTTTTTTTTATCCACCTACGAGGGGATATCAAGAGTGTCAGTAATTCCTTATAGCTGACAGTTTGAAAGGCTTCTCAAGTGCAGGATGAACACCTGGTCTTCAGCAATAATAAAGGCTCTGGGCTGTATCAAAGGTCAAAAAATCTGAGACCTGCTGAGCCGCTGAAAATACTTCGTGACCTTCTCCTTTGCAGCCCTCTTTTATGAGGAAAAGAAGATTTTAGAGAGGGTGAATTTAGAGCTCATCACAAAGCCTGAGTAAATAGGCTTTAATATTTTTCCTTTGAAACTGAGTGGGAGAGGTGGGGAAAGACAAGAGAAAGGAAATTCCTTCTGTTTTGCAGACACAGATGGAGAAGGAACAGGACATCTGCTCCTCCAGCAGGCTGCAGTAGTAGCTGCTTCCATGGAAAAGACTGTCAGGACAGTTTCTGACCTATTTGTGCCATGTGCTTTTATCTCCTGTTACTTACATGAGCCAGTAATACTAGAACAGAGAAAGTTATAATGTACTGTCTGCATACCTGTTTCAGGGACTTCCCACTCACACAGCTCTGTGTCACACAGGTAATGCCCTCCCTGTAAGTACAACTCTGTAGGATGGGTAAAAGAGTTTTACCTTAATATCACCATCCCATTCCCTCAGCAAGCAGACTTTAACATGACCACTTTTGCTAGAAATACAACACTAAGATAATCCAACGTAAATCAGGTTGTTTTACCTCAGGAGAAGGAACTGTCTGCAAAATTTAGGGAAAACACTCTGTAGTGTTGCGCCCAGTTTGGTGACGCTTAGACCCAGTGGCAGCTCTGTCCCTGTCAGCTGGCAAGGCTGGCAGAAGAGACACCGTGAGAGACTGTGTGCGCACGTGCAGCAATGTACAGACGAGCACATGTAACGTGGTGATAATTTTAGAGGTCACAGTTGCACACACCGAAAAGGCACCACAAAACCTGGGAAGTATATGAAGGTGTCCTCACACAGTAGCCCTCCGTGCTTTTTCTTAGGTTAGATGAATGGGGAAAAAAAATCTTCCCTTGATGTAAAATAGAATATATCTTCTTATACATAGGCACCAGGGAACTGGTAGGAAAGATGCAGGTCACTGTTTGTATCTACTGACAAGTCCCTCGTGGAACATGAGCACTGACTATAGGGCTAAAAATGTAATAAGCTATTCTTTGACGTGTATAGACGTTTTAGAATTTGAATCTAAGAGAGCATCCTGAATATGTTTAGATTGCCCATCCCCAGTTTTTGAACTTGTCTAGAAGTGCCAGATATAGATCATCACAACATAGATGTTCCAACCCTCACACAATCAAGAGCCAGTACAACATCTTTCAGAACTGAAAACAATAGCCATTTCATTTAGTGTTTCTCTCTATGGTTCAGTACCTTCTGCGGCTTCAAGATGCATTTGATTGGTGGAAAAAAGACATATATTTATTGCATTTAGTTCTTTATTTTAGAAAACACGTTTTCACTGTCAGGGCATAAACTTTAATAAATATTCTACCTTCTTAAAAATTTATTTTTATTTAGTTCTAATGTTTGACTAATAAGGTACATATTTCAGTCCATGTTTCTATAATAAAGCTAACTGGGATTTGATTACTGACTAGCCAGCATTCTTGCCACAGATTTTGAAGCCACAGCTAGACATAATCCTAATTCTACTATCAAAACCATTTATAGAACAATTCACCACTCTAAACTTTTAACTCGGCCCAATCTGTGCACAAATGGGAGAGACTAATCTTTTTTTTCTTTTTTTTTTTTTTTTTCTTTTTAAATTAAAAACCTGTAAGGCCAAGGAACACAGCTAAATATGACATTGATTTTTTATTCTTGTTGTCTTGCTCACTTGGGATGGCAGTGCTCAGAGTATGTCAGGCAATACTTGTTTAACATGATTCACATGTTGCTATTTTTTTCTGTAAAATCCAACTCATTCTGTCATTGGTAGGACCAGATATCAAAAATACAAATCAGTGCAGCAGTTAAGGGTATGATATATTTAAAGGGTTTTAAAATAAGGTATACTTTAATTCAGCAAGCTAACAATCAGTAAAGGCTAAGTCTTATTTTCCTACTTATGTGAGTTACTACATTGCAATGAGATTAGTCACCTAACATAAGTAGGAGTTGGTTCTGTAATAAATCTGCAAACACACAGAAAAAATTCGAGTGAATCCATTTTTAGCTTGCTCTCATTGTGTCTCTTTAATATTGTAGAGGTCTCCTAGTAGTGGCAGTTTTAACCTCGGCTCTCCTGCTTTTTGAGAAATGAAGTCAGCCCTTCGTCTGAATGGTTTTTCATAGTTTAATATCCTCATCCATTTTACTTGAAAGCTAGGCTAAAAAAATGAATAATAAATTTGATGAGAGCTGGTTAAAGAAAGCATTGCATTAAATCTGGATTGCTACCAGCAATCTTAATTGAACAAAGGGAAATTTTCCAAATACACCTTCTTTACTGGCTAACTGCCTTAGAAGTTTTCTGAAGCTAGAAGAAAAGGTCTTTCCTCTCCAAATTAAAACACATACTGTAAAAAAAATCCTGAACTATTAAAATTTCTGGTATGAAGTTATGCCAGAACTCATATGAACCAGATTCTTTCATTACAAGCTGGCACTCGAACTAAGCTGTCTGGTTTGGTGCTGGAATAGATAACAGGGTTCTAGTTTTTAAGATTGTGTAATTTTGTGTATTGATAAAAACCTGTTTTTTAAAATGAAAAGTTCTCATTATATTTGGATAGGTGTAAACTGTTAAAAGTACCAGCACTATTCCCTAGCAATGTGGAAATTGATGCGCAAGGTCTGACCCCAAACTGAAGATGGGACTGCCAATATCTGAAAGCAGCTGAAGGGAGACAGCTGGTGGCATCAGAAGAATCAACTGGAGCTTGAAGATTAACCCAAAATGCAGTGTTTCCTCAAGGCACACCATCCCTCATGGTCTGTTGTGGCCACAGGCCTGCACAGTCTGATTTTCCATCAGCAATTGGAGGGCAGTGCAATAGGTAAGTTGATGATTATCAAGGAAAAAAGTTCCAACTTTGTTATATTGGTGCTTTCTGACAGTGGGATGGGCTTTCTTCAACATCAGGATGCCAAGGAATTCCTTCTGGTGATGGGAAGGGACTGTAGGAGAGGCAAAATCAGGCTGGTGGTGGCAAAGCCTCACAAGGGCTTTTCCTGGGGTGGAGGAACAGCAGTGCAGGGGTTGTGAGCTGTGGACAGCATCCCTCTGCCCTGTGCACTTTGAAATACAACACCCATGCATCATTTTGCAAAAATCCCTTTTCAAGTAGCAGGTTCTGGTTTTGCCTGTTATGGCACTCACTGTATGGAGTCTACAAATCCCCATGTTGGTGGAATGACCAGGACTTTACACCTTGCTCTGCAATGCAGTGTAACAAGGCAGCGCTTGTGGAATTGAAGGCAGTGGTTTGTATGTTGTCCCTAACAAGAGCCTGTGCTCCCACCATGAAAGCAAAGGGGTTTTTTCCATATGGAAAAGGTACCTGCCTCTCAGGAGCAGTAGGAACATGTGATTTTCATAGTAAATTAGCCTGAGCAGAGAAAGGCAACAAAAATACACCTATTTAAAATGAAGGGGAGTTATTGATTATTATCTGTACATGGTATTTCTGTCTGCTCACAACAGCAGTCTGCCTTGTCTTCTCTAGACATAATTCCCTGTACTTGTCACATAAATTGCAAGTTCATGGAAGCTGCAATTTACCACTGGGTATATGGTAATTACAGCCAAATTATACTGAAAAATTAGTATACATAGAACTTAGTTTGCAGAGGCATGTAATAAAAGGATGTTTTTAAAGAGCTATTCAGGCTCGTAAAAGTTAGGAAGTGACAAATTTCGAAGAGCAACTGGGATTTAGCTCAACTGTTGGTAAAATCATAACTAATGGCACAGTCACATTCATTTCCCACAATGCTCCTGCCTTGTTTGTCTGAAGGATGGACAGATCTCACTGAGGGGCAAGTAATCAAATATTCCACTTTCGGTAAGCTCAAGCATTACTTACACGTTTTTTAACACAATTATTCAAATCATCTATTGAATTAATAATCTCCTCATGAGATTTACTATGATGATCTCTTTGCAATATTATCACTGTTTACCAACATTATTTAATGTATTCTTACAGCTGTGCTTGGAGGTTACTTTTCCCATAATTTTATGTCCAGGGACCTAAGACAGAGAGACCTAAAGAAAAGGTGTGAAACCCAGAATTATCAAGTATTATCTAAATTTGAGAATGCCCAGTTTTAGAAATGNATATATATATATATATTCTTATCACTGCTCTGTTCTGGAGAAGAATGATTGTGTGGTGAAAGCCTAAGGAAAGAAATTGTGAAAAATTTATTTCCAGAATCACTTCTGCCATAGACTTTCTTAGTGACCTTGGGCACTCTTTATCCTTGCTGTCATTCCCTTTCATCATCTTGAGGCTTGGACTAGCACAAGGGCTGCTTCAGGGTAGTTTTGTGGAGCTCAACTCATTATTCTTGGTAGAGGGTCAGGTTCTTAGGTGCTATGGAAGTGTGAAGTATTATGCAACAGCATGCTGCAACAGAAGTGTCTAACAGAAAGTGTTGTTATGAAATACTAACAATGGCATAGTTGTACTAGGAGATAAGCCCTTAAAATTGTTTTTACAAGAGATCTTTATTAATATCACTATTTTGCCTTGGCCTGAGCATAATGATTAGGTATTAAGGCCCTGATGGCAAATATAAAATGTGCAGCATCACTGCCTGGCTTCACAGCTGTACTACACAGAAGAACAAGTCAATACATACTGTAGGACTGGGCTGCCCTACACATTGATCTGAGCTACTTGGTTACCTGCACCAAAATATATTTGGCTATAGCCCAAAACAATCTTATACAAGGAACAAAAGTACTCGATCTTGAGAGCAAAGTACTCAAGCTGTGTCTTTATGAGGACCATGTGTTTGGGGCACGCAGACAAACAGCTCCCTAGGAGAACCCAGCACCACACAGGATGTGCTTGAACGGGGTTGCAAGCAGCAGAACTGTGGGAAGATAATGCTGTATGTGGAGCTGGTGAGATGGATATTGAAATACCACAGAGTCCTTTGATCATTTTAGAACATCGGGGAGAATGCAGGCAAAAAGCACAGAAACAAAATTTCTGGTAAAGGGTCAGAAATCACAGTTGTTAATTTGGGTAGATGTTAGAATTTTATAAAGAATTTATATTACTCTAAATTGGTATCTTTCTGCAGAAAATATGATGGGTGGATAAGTCTCTTCAATTTGAGAAGGAAAACTAATAAAAAGTCAGTACCTAGAATTTTAAACTGGGTAAGCTTAATAGGATAAAATTCAGGGGTTTTTTAGTGGTCTGGTAAATAATCATGGGAATATGTCACCACCAAGGATAGTGGTGGATTTTCTGTCCTTTAGGAGTCACAGCTTGGATGCCATCTGGAGGATAGGCAGTAGTCCAAGATGAAAACATCAGTATCAATGATACACAGGACAATCTAATGACACTCAAGGAACAGAAGTTCGCAGGAGTTCTGCCACTGACTTTAATGCAGGCTGGATTTCATCTTCTGTTCCCGAGGCTTTAATAATAGAAAAGGTATTAATTACCTCAGCTTAAATTAAAGGAGTCAGAGTGATGGGCAGTACCATGAAGAAAGCTGCCAGCAGAAAGCAATGATGCAAATTNTGAGCTGTGGACAGCATCCCTCTGCCCTGTGCACTTTGAAATACAACACCCATGCATCATTTTGCAAAAATCCCTTTTCAAGTAGCAGGTTCTGGTTTTGCCTGTTATGGCACTCACTGTATGGAGTCTACAAATCCCCATGTTGGTGGAATGACCAGGACTTTACACCTTGCTCTGCAATGCAGTGTAACAAGGCAGCGCTTGTGGAATTGAAGGCAGTGGTTTGTATGTTGTCCCTAACAAGAGCCTGTGCTCCCACCATGAAAGCAAAGGGGTTTTTTCCATATGGAAAAGGTACCTGCCTCTCAGGAGCAGTAGGAACATGTGATTTTCATAGTAAATTAGCCTGAGCAGAGAAAGGCAACAAAAATACACCTATTTAAAATGAAGGGGAGTTATTGATTATTATCTGTACATGGTATTTCTGTCTGCTCACAACAGCAGTCTGCCTTGTCTTCTCTAGACATAATTCCCTGTACTTGTCACATAAATTGCAAGTTCATGGAAGCTGCAATTTACCACTGGGTATATGGTAATTACAGCCAAATTATACTGAAAAATTAGTATACATAGAACTTAGTTTGCAGAGGCATGTAATAAAAGGATGTTTTTAAAGAGCTATTCAGGCTCGTAAAAGTTAGGAAGTGACAAATTTCGAAGAGCAACTGGGATTTAGCTCAACTGTTGGTAAAATCATAACTAATGGCACAGTCACATTCATTTCCCACAATGCTCCTGCCTTGTTTGTCTGAAGGATGGACAGATCTCACTGAGGGGCAAGTAATCAAATATTCCACTTTCAGTAAGCTCAAGCATTACTTACACGTTTTTTAACACAATTATTCAAATCATCTATTGAATTAATAATCTCCTCATGAGATTTACTATGATGATCTCTTTGCAATATTATCACTGTTTACCAACATTATTTAATGTATTCTTACAGCTGTGCTTGGAGGTTACTTTTCCCATAATTTTATGTCCAGGGACCTAAGACAGAGAGACCTAAAGAAAAGGTGTGAAACCCAGAATTATCAAGTATTATCTAAATTTGAGAATGCCCAGTTTTAGAAATGCAGAGCCTGACTTTTTTTTTTTTCATCTGTTCAAATTGCAGCTAGCAATTTTAAGTGCAGCTGTGAATGTTCAGCCTTTTTCTAATTTAGACACAGATATCTCCAATTGGGCCACAAGAAAATGAAAAATGACAGAGGCAGGGATAGCATCAATCTCTCCAGGGCAGGATTCAATTGCCTGCAGTCCCCTGCCTCATTTTCTGCACATTTTATAACTTCTGGAGATTGTGAAGCAGGAGTCATGCTGACAACAATGAGAACAGATACATGACCCTGAAACCCTCTTTAATTATTTGATTGCAGATAATTTTTTCCCAGCTTATTCAGTGCAGAGAAAGACTCATCTCCAGAAAAACACTGTAATGAAAACAGAGCAGGTTGCACACGCATTTCCCGACTATTATGAGACTCACTTTGCAAACTGTGCCTTCTCTAATACATCAATGGGAATATCTTCATGCAAAATATTGAAATAATTTCTTNGATTAGGTATTAAGGCCCTGATGGCAAATATAAAATGTGCAGCATCACTGCCTGGCTTCACAGCTGTACTACACAGAAGAACAAGTCAATACATACTGTAGGACTGGGCTGCCCTACACATTGATCTGAGCTACTTGGTTACCTGCACCAAAATATATTTGGCTATAGCCCAAAACAATCTTATACAAGGAACAAAAGTACTCGATCTTGAGAGCAAAGTACTCAAGCTGTGTCTTTATGAGGACCATGTGTTTGGGGCACGCAGACAAACAGCTCCCTAGGAGAACCCAGCACCACACAGGATGTGCTTGAACGGGGTTGCAAGCAGCAGAACTGTGGGAAGATAATGCTGTATGTGGAGCTGGTGAGATGGATATTGAAATACCACAGAGTCCTTTGATCATTTTAGAACATCGGGGAGAATGCAGGCAAAAAGCACAGAAACAAAATTTCTGGTAAAGGGTCAGAAATCACAGTTGTTAATTTGGGTAGATGTTAGAATTTTATAAAGAATTTATATTACTCTAAATTGGTATCTTTCTGCAGAAAATATGATGGGTGGATAAGTCTCTTCAATTTGAGAAGGAAAACTAATAAAAAGTCAGTACCTAGAATTTTAAACTGGGTAAGCTTAATAGGATAAAATTCAGGGGTTTTTTAGTGGTCTGGTAAATAATCATGGGAATATGTCACCACCAAGGATAGTGGTGGATTTTCTGTCCTTTAGGAGTCACAGCTTGGATGCCATCTGGAGGATAGGCAGTAGTCCAAGATGAAAACATCAGTATCAATGATACACAGGACAATCTAATGACACTCAAGGAACAGAAGCTCGCAGGAGTTCTGCCACTGACTTTAATGCAGGCTGGATTTCATCTTCTGTTCCCGAGGCTTTAATAATAGAAAAGGTATTAATTACCTCAGCTTAAATTAAAGGAGTCAGAGTGATGGGCAGTACCATGAAGAAAGCTGCCAGCAGAAAGCAATGATGCAAATTAAAACCATTTTTTTTTTTTAAGTGAGTATTTTCTGCATTTCAGCTGCATAGTCTCTTGAAGCACATCTGTGTGGTCAGTTCTAATTATAGAACTCTTCTGGGACATAACCCTGCATACAGTGGGAATCAGAGCTGCATTGGCGACTTTGAAAAGCAGCAGATGAGAGGGGGAGATCCTAGTGATCCAGATTTTGCAAAAAGAATGGCTGCAGTTTTGGTAATTGAAGGCAAGGGATGTTGTCAAAGATGGGTCAAATTGAAGGTCAACTTCATTCTCAGTGAAGAGAAGCAGGATTAACAGCAGTGGATAATTCTGGACTCTGAAGATGACTGCATCTCTGTCAAAGAGCCAAGAGAAAAGATAGATTCTTCTGCTTCGGTGGGGTTGACTATTGCTTCAACTTCAGAAACTAGCTTAATTGTCTCGCTGCATTTAGGTGCCTTGCCAGAAGTGGGGCTGCTGTCTGTGTACTAGTTTCTGTTAAAAAGACACGTTAGAATGTTACAAATCTGCACATTTTCTACTTTCTGTCTCTGTCGAGGGGGTGGAGGGGGTGCACCACGACAGCAGCATACTCTGTTCATTAATGGCTGATGATTTGTTTACCTTCTTCTGTCAGAAGAAGAGCTAGAAAACTTTCTATAATAAAAAAAATATATCTGGTCTTAAAAAAAAAAAAGTTAAAGATCAAATACAGGAAATACTTTGATGATACTGAAGATAGTTAAGGAATACTTTTGATTTTCCTGTTTTCATTTAGATTTGCATTTTGAGGCACTGGTTAATGAAATGCAAGAGGTCCCTCTAAGGTATGAACAGAATCCAGTGAAGTATGGATGTATATCCAAAGTGAGCGCACACCTACAGACAAAATCACAAACATGTAATTAATCAAAATGTCTGTGAGGTATCCTGTAAAAGGATTTCAACTATTTTTGATAGAGAGTATATACAGTAAAGCCATCAGAACAGTCAAACAATAATTATTAATGCTATGCTTTAGATCTTTGAAAATGGAGAGAAAAAAAAAGCATAAATAAATAAATTCCAGTTTATCAATTCTGCCTGGTATATGCCTTTCTCATTCAGAAAACCCTGAAATTCCAAACTGAGTTTGTAACAGACTCATTCTGGAACAAAGATTATGTGACTGCTCCACTGATAGACAATCAGTGATTCACTATCACATTTTATTTACATGAAGTTGCACAGAGTCTTCGTGATAGTTAGAACTAGGACATAAGAATTTTGCCTTGTTCTTTCCTGACATGGTGTATGATCTAAAGGATTCACGTAGTGATCTTCTTGATCTCCTTATCCAAAAATACTATGCCAGTTGAGCCATACCAAGAATCACTTCAATGGAAATATTTGTATTTTTAAAGTTCCTTGCACCTTGCTTTTCCCTCTTCTGCTTTTTTCTCTTTCTGTCAGGTGGTAGGAGAATGACAGGATGTCAGAGAGGTCTGGCTGGTCCAGCTGTACTTCTGCCTCTGGGCTAAATTGGAAAATAAAAGGATAATTGAGTAGAAGTCTTCTTAGGAAATGTCTATGATTACTAGATTATTAGAGGATAGTTCTACCATCATTGACCAAATTCAGACACTCATAACAGTGCCATGTCCAGTACTACTTTCTGTACTTTTGATATTACAAAAACTATCAAAATATTTATACGTGCTCCTGTAATGTTACATCTACTCACCTTGAGAAGAAAAGATCCCAATACTACAATGTTTTTTGTCATTTGACAGCTTCATCACATTAAACTCTCTCGTTCAGTGTCCCTGCACCCACTTTAGATATATTCACAGTTGGCTTTTATTTCTCTTTAATATCCTATATATTTTTCTTATATGGTGTGTTGTGAATACACACCCCTTTTTAAAATTTACTTTAATTTTTTTTATTCCTACTCCCCGGCTACATTTATTGCTTTCTATTACACATACATCTCTTACATAGTTTAGGCAACTAGGATTGTTTAATTGTATTTGGTTCCTTCTGATCCTGGAATACTTGAAAGCCATTCCTCTTGCTAAGTATCATCATTTTCTAAAATCCAGAAAAGTAATGTAGGGCTTATTTACAAAACAAAAGTCGCAAATAGTGAGGGGTTCTCAAATTCTGAACCTTGAAGCCCCTGGCTGGTAATATTCTGGCTCATGTGCAGTCTAAAACAGTGTTACTATCAATGTGACACAGCTGATCCTACTCAAAACACAGGAATGCATCTTCCATGCCCTTTCTCTGGTTCACACACAATATATGCAGATGCACAACACCTCCACTTGAGTATTACATCAGAAACCTCTCTGATGTAGTCAGGAGGTGTTAAACATCAGATGACTGAACATCGTTAAACATCAGATGACTGAAACTATAGGTGCGGATTTGTTGAAAATTTTTGAATAATTAGGCCATCTAAATAACCAGTTAAAATAGCCTTCTTTTAAATTCGGTGGCAATTCCCACAACTCTAAACTGGCTAACCATCATTGCAGCCATTAGTCATATCAGTAGAAATTATTGGTGCAATATTATGAGTAACTGGAGGAAATTCTGAAATCTGTTTAGTGTAGACTGTACCAGCTGTTTGTGGTTGCTCAGAGAAGATGACAATGCAGTCAGTGGGGTCTAGCTCAGGACAATACATCTGAATTCAAGCACTTGCTGTTGCCCACACACAGGCATCTAGAGCCTTTTGAGCATCCTTTGGGCATCCTGCTGGGCCCTCAGCTCCTGCTGCTGAAGGGTTTGGGTCTCCTGCATGTCTCACTGTTGCCTGTGGCAGCTCTGTGTGGATGAGTGAGATACGCAGGGGAACCTTGAACAGCACAAGCTGCTGGCATGTGGGTGCTTCCCATTCCTGCCCTCTCTCACTGGCTGTGGGAGTTTGGACAGTTGTCTCACGTGTAGACTTTGATATGCAGACATCTACCCGCAAGTGTTTGCCTCCTGCCCTGTATGCCATTGAGGGAGAAAGATTCATTTCAAGAGGTTGATTAGATGTACCTAGGGCTGGTCCTAGCTGTGATGTGCTCTACAGAGCACATTTCTCCACAGATGCTTTAGGAGGTCTCACAGCTGCCCACAAATTCAGAGTCAGACCCTGGGACTGAAGCAAGAGGGAGGAGAGAGAAGACACAGACGTCTGCCTTGGGGTGGGCAAGCTCTCTAGGCATTGCTGAGTTTGTGCACATGCCCTTGTCAGCACCACTGACTGCTCCCCTCAGATGAGCTGCTGCTGGGACAGGAGGGAGCACTGCCAGCAGTGCTTGCCAGGAGATGAATACACAGACCACAGGCACACAGCTGGGGATGGGCTTGTCCACTCAGTGGTTTCTGCATCTGAGAGGTCTTTGCAAAGCCATGGGCATGGCCAGACAGCATTCCTAAAACAACACAGTGGCTCTGGCTGTGGCACTGAAGGCTGGCTGTCCTTGAGTATGCATGGGAGGAAAAAGGAGATGACACAGTAACTGTCAATAATGAACATATCATCTGTGTAAAAAAAAAAAAAAAAAAGCTGTATCTTCTCTAGCGCTGTGCTTCCATTTTTTAGTAAAGAAGAAACTAACTTCCTAACTTCCTATGATGTTTCCTAACTCCATACCCCAAAATTAATATTCTGTGCTTTGTATACAAAGGCCAATATGAAAGTATTTAGCCACTCCAGAAAGAACTAATAGCCTTTAGGAGCTCACATGTAGCATCAAACAGCTGTCAGAGAAGTGACGCATTAATAACCATGGAGGGATATATACTTGCATTGTATATCAGTGTCATGGCTGATCTCACTAAAGTCATCCATATGCATGCTTGTCTTCCTGAAATGATCATAGAGTGTGGGAACCAGTCTCCGGCCGTAGATGGCAGCAAACAACCACGCGTGAAGCAATCTCTTCTTAGATGGAGCAGCCCCAGCAAACAGACTGCCTGCCATGCAGTGCCAGGAATGTCACTTCTCCTTCCAAGACACGATTCTATATATCCCCCAAACCGAATAACCTCTTTGAATGTCATTATTATTATTTCCTATTCAATTCAACTCCCTTCCCTCGGGTTATTCCTTTTTAAATACAGAAGCATATAGGAAGTCCTACTAGAGTCGTGGATAGAGAATATTGACACTTTGAGAAAGCGTGGAATGGGACCAGTACTACCTTGAAGATCTAGAAATCTGAATAGGTTTTTGCATAGGGTTGTATGCCAGGAAGCCTAATTTTTATATCTTCATGCAATTAGGTAAAGAAATCCTATTCATAAAATGATGAAGCTGTATTTTAAAACCTAATGACTGTTTTTTATTCCAACAGTAGTTAGTTGGATGTTTTATCTGTGTTTCTCCTGTGCCTCTCTGAAACTTAGAGTTTTTCATTTCCAGCCCAAATTAATTTGTAGTCATGCTATTTTATTCCATTTCTGTACCAACTTTGTTTTAGTTTAAATAGCTCTTCTCCTTACCCACTATTTCCTGCTCAACAGAGCTTCCCACCATTAGGCAGTGTAACCTGCAGCCACGTAGCCACAGGCTTAGGAGAAAGACATTTTCTCTTCCAGCCTTTACTTCTGTGCCCTGAAGGTATGCCCAGAGGCTTTCCCTCCTTGTCTCCCAACAAAATATCTATCCTCCATTGGGGCTAGAGTATCATGGACTGGGTAGAGAGTTATAAAAATATCAGCTTGATGAGGCCATATGGAGGGCAGGAGTCAGGTAAGGTCGGGGGAGGGATGAGGAATAAAGTAAGGAATAAACAGGAAAGGGAAGAAGTGAGGGCATGGGATCTCTAAAGAAGAGGTGATGGAGTTGAACAGTGGTGCAGATTGCTTGGGGCAAACTCTCTTGAGTAGCTTTGGAGGCTTCTGTCATTGCCTGCTGCAGGCATACAAGGGAGACTAGAAAACAAACATTTTGGGTCACATGTGAGGTCAAGGTCTTTCTCAACTCACTTGGTTCTATTACCTGGTCTCTGGAGCCAGGTCATCAGTCATTGCTATTAGGGTCTTCAGTCATTGCCATTAGGGCCATCAGTCTCCTGCAGCTCATACTGATGGTCCCCTGACCTGCTGGTGTCTCACGGCTCTGTGCACCTTGGAGCCAACCCATTCCTCAACCTGGACACTAAACTGGATCCTGGTGCTGCTCCTTCATTATTTCTCACAATACACTCTCTAATCATTTGCTTGCCTTCAACCACAGTGTGCCATTATTCTCCATCCCTCCTTCTCCTTCCCTCCTCCTCAGTCGTGGCCACTTGAAACTCGCCTCACCATGCCTTACTTGCACAGTTGAGCTAACAGCTTTTTCCATTTGGAAGGCTTATTACAAACTTTGCAAAGGTAGAGCCAGGCTTCTGTCTTCTCTGAAATAAGTAATTAATTTTGAAATTAGAAAAGTTAGACTAAAATCAAACAACAACCTGATGAACAAGCAAAACTGGGGATTCATTTACAACACTTACCCAGAGGTGGGCAATTTGTACCAAAGCATAACTACTGTATTTTGATTCAGCTTTACTTCTCTCTTTGCAAACTTAATTGCACACATTGAGTGAAGTTTTTTGTATCCTTAGTTAAGAAGGGGGCTAGAAAGATTGTACATCGCTAGGTTTGAATGTCTGCTTTCATAATCCTCAACTTGGATGCACAGTATTACATTTGGGAAGACTCCTTTCCTTTCATTACACATCCATTTCATTTTAGTCCATTAATATTGACTGATACTGATTGATTGCTACTGGGACTAAAAAGGGGGAAAATACTACATGAATACAGAAACAGGATAGGCAAATTTATTTTGCAAACACAAATTTGGATTTTTATGACTTTGTTCGGATATGTCAATAAACAATAGGTAAGTTCCAGAGATTAGGGGCTTTGTGTGTATTCTGTAGAACACTTTAGCTATGAAATCAATTATAGTTGTATTGTGAGTTTTGCCTTGGTAAAGGTGAAACACAGCATGCAGAAGTCCAATATTAAAAAGGTTCAATTGGTTTAGCCCAAATTTTGTATTAACAGTGACTCCCTCTGAATAAAGAAGACAGTGTTTTCAGCTTCAATTTGGAATTTATTTTCTGTGAATTCCTTCACAGAAATTAAGTCCAAATCAGAGTACCAGATAAATTCACCTGCAGATCCCAGGACACCTAGTATCGCATTGCTACTTTTTAGATAGGCTGAATGGTACCTTCTTTCCAAAACTGAGCAGCAGGTTTTGTATGACCTCAGGCAGTAAAACCATCTCCACATGCACAGGCAGGTAGAGTGTTCCCTATGTCCTCAACATGCCTGAGCTCATAGAAGATGAAAAGACTCCCCTGTCAGGTCAGAGATATTTGGAGCATGTACTGATGGTGGCATGGAGGGTGTTATTTTTTCCTGACCCTGAAGCCTTGAAGCATGAGATTTGATTATAATCATTGTCCCATTGCAGAGCTGCAGAGAATTTATGAGTATTAAGAGCATGGCAGAAAGTTTCCTTTTCTCTATAGAAGGCCACTGGTGGGTATTTAGGGTGGCCCTCAGATTTCAAATGCACGCATACAGACACACAGTGCTTTCCCTACCACAACCACAGGACAAAGGAGGACAGCTAATTCACCTGAAAACATGTAAGCAGCATTTCTTTCTCTCCTGGATGAAGTGTTCAGACATTCACTCCTCCCTCTGTTCAGCTAAGCTCAGAGGGATATTCCTGAACCACATTTTGCTTCTACTTCCCAGAGTGAAACCACCGCAGCTTCTTCATATGAGACGTGGTTTTCCAGTCACCTCCCACCTTTCTTTTGTGAAATGTTTTTCCTAATCTCTGAATTACTTGTGGATCTCTTCTCAAGGCTGGTGCAGTGTACGCCCTCTCCCGGCTGGGCTACATGGGGGGCAGGTTTGCCCCTTTCTTCATCCTGACATGACTTCTCCTTCCTTACAGCACCATGATTTGTCTTTGTTGATTTCCCATTTCTTCTCCTTGGAGCTGCTAATTTCCAGCATATTCTCTTACACTGAAAATGTGTAGAAATACGCTTTCCCCCCAGTAACTGGATCTTTCTCTTGTAGATGTTAGAGCAAACCCTACTTCAACTGGGACCATGTACGCAGCAGATACAGAGTGCTAAGTAGCTGATTCCTGGTATACATTACCAACGCAATCTTCTGAGATCCAAAATTTTGTCAGCACAGACTTTGTGACTCATCCTATGAGCCATCAACATAAATGCTGAATAGCCTTGGACCAGAAACTGAGTATTGGGAGACCTATCAAAATCTGCCCAATTCATTGGAACTCTCCATTCTCATCTACCTTGGGACCTGTCTGAAAATTTCTAGATTTAGCACTTGCCTTCTTTCGCCAGATAAAAGCTTTTCATCTAAACATATAAATAAATAATATAACTTAAATATGTTAATATATATTAGATACATATCAATTTACTAAATACATATAAATACTTTGCCAAAACCCAAGCAGATTCTATTGACATATTGTCACTATTGTCCAAACTGTAGGTAAGTCAAGGACAGTGAAATTTGATTCAAGAAGGACTACCTGCCATGAAACCAAGGCATTGATTACCCACATTTTTCATAGAATCATAGAATCATTGATGTTGGATGACACTTTCGAGATCATCCAGTCCAACCGTTCACCCAGCAATGCCACTGAAACCACCAGACCACTAAATCACATCACCCAGCAGATGCAGAAACATCTTGAACACATTTCTAGCCTCACCTCTTTGCTGCTACATCCTTATAGAAACCATTGCAGTGTTTTACCTATCAGGTTCCGTATATTTTTTCCCATCTCTTTAATATTGCAATGAATATAATGGAATAGTTCAATACATTAAAATATTAGTGCTAATAATGAAAAAAATCTCTTCCTTTATTTCCTTTAAAATCCTAGATGTGACATCTCTAGGATGGTGTATTTGAAAGAGTGTAAATTTGATAGGCATTGCTTTGAATTCTCCCACTTTAATTTAATAAAAATGAAAAAGAAAACTTCTGTGCCAGCTGAAAATTTGTTGCTGTGGTTTATATTTTTCTTTTTGCCTACACAAACTGAGTAGAGAACTGGTCCTTTTATACCACTAAAGTATGCAGAGGAAATCTGAGCTTCATGTGAGAGCTTCACGCAGAGGCTTTTAGGAAGCAGGTTTGGGGACCTTCCCTGCCAGTGTGGTGGTGGGTGCTTGGGGCTGCCCATTCCTCGGTGCCTGCCTCACCCACCAATGCCAGGGCACACCCCAGGCTATTTCAACTTCAGCTTTCTCTTGCGAAGCCAATGTAAATTGAATACATTTCAGCTACATGGTTGGCAGGTTTTGTATTTTTGCATCCCAATCGTATGTGGTTCAACAGATGATTTTTGTAAGTATTTAAAGAGCTGCAAAGAAAGCAACATTTCTGGTTTTAGTCCTTCAATCACTGTTTAATAATGCACTATGCCTTTACTGCTCCCTTGCTCTACAGTTTTTCTTCCCCAACAGTTATTTCTGATCTTCAGGGTGTACTTAAGCAATACAAAATTTAGCTGATTGCAAACCACTTGCTGTATATCTTGGCATTAATTGCATTACCAGTCCTGTTTTCCTCTCCACAGTTATTACTTATGATACCTATACGAGGCCTTCCCCCAGATATCTTAACTGATATTGATGTAATTGATGACTGTGGTTTGAGAGCTCTTGCCTCTGTTGCTGTACGGCATTTTGCTCTCAGATTGCTCCAAATAGTAGTTATCTTTTTTACTGTATTGGATTTTAAACCATATGGATTTAAATAACTTTTCCTTCAGTGGGGAATTAGGCTTCCTACAGCTAGTTTGAACTAATCACTTAAGGGAAGTTTGAGGAGATATCACAGTATGGCCAGAGTAGTCCTGGGAAGGCGACTGTTGGGGAGGTTCGGGATTGCTCTGTGCACTCCAACATTTACCACAGGAGCTACAACCACCTTTGGTTGTTTCTTGTCACATTGCACAATGGCAATCAGCAGGTTTTTTCCTCTGAACTATTGTAACTAATGAAAAATTGCAACAAAAAGCTTGCTGCTTTGTAGAATCACTTAACAATTTGTGTTGGAAGGAACTTTGAAGGATAGTCTAGTTCAACCCCCCTTCAATGAGCAGGAAAACTTCAACTAAATCAGCTCTCTCAGAACCCAGTCCAGCTCAAACCTGGATATTTCCGGGGATGGAGTGTCCCCAGCTCTCGCGGTAACCTGTTTCAGAAGCTTGAGAAAGCCTTACTTAACCTGATGAACAAAATTCATGGCATGATATAAAAGTTCCCAGAATTGCTTTGGTTTTGTTCTAACCTAAGCACCAGCTGCTTCAACTGAAGTATTAAAATAAATCCTAGAGGCTTTCTACAGTCAATTGGTATTGAAAAACTTTTCTGATGCTTTACCGAAATTGTCCACATGTAGAAAAATTAATCTCTAGCTGAGATATTGCATTATATTATTTTGGAGTTTAGTTGCCTGAAAACATCTTTCTAAGACAACAGAGCTTTGAAGGCATTGTGCATGTTACTGTGTTAGAACTTCCATGTACAATCTCTTACTGCTGTTAATTGAGACAATCGGTTCTAGGGAACTTACATAATACTAAGTGGGAAGACTAAAATAAACTGTGTCCCCAGTACAGATGAGAAATGCTAAAATATGATCATTAAATGCTAGCATATGTGAGCGACGCATGTAAATCAAGTGAAGAACAACATAAGCGTAAACATGTAATTAAAGGTAAAATCTTTGTCCTAAAGGAACCTGGCCAGCCCTTCAAGAAACTGCAAAACCTGAGAAGTCTCCCCAACAGTGTAGCCATGCATGAGTTGAGAGCAGTAACTGATCCTCCATGAGAGACCATGACTCGGAAATTACTCCTCAGTGGCAGTTGAGAAATTAATCTGAATTAATGATTTGGTTTTAGTAAGTTTAAAAAAAGATGTTCTTTTCTAACATGTCTAAGCTAGTTGAGCAGGAAAATAGAATAAACGTTGAAGTACAGTACATGCTCAAATGAAACATTATCACTAAAAAGCTTTTGAAATCAAGTGGCCAGTGTAAATAAGTCTGCAGTACAACAAGCTGAATGGGCATTTCTGAGACTTTCTGTATGGCTGAGAACATAAAAATATGCTTCCTGATTTGTGCCTACACAGAGCTTCAGCTTCACTTTCTGTTGCCTTTGATGTTCCAATATCCCTGAGAGTGCTGATCTCCACAGAAGTTAACTAGAGATTTATAGGGGAGATTTAATTACAGGTCTAAGACCTGTATTTTTTTTACTTCTATCTTAGATTCAGTTACTAAATTTCCATTTATCAGATTTCTTTTTATTAATATCATGAAAATATTAAAATGTAAAAAAATCTAAAAATATAACACATATAGCTGTATTTGCACAGCCTGAAAACCACAACTTGATGCTTTAGTGATTGTAACAAATGGGAAATAAAAAACTTTAGTATAAAATGCCTGTCAGGTATGCCTGAAATTGAAATTCTCAAGACTTTGCTTTATTTTTTGGCTGTTAAAACTAGCTGTAAGAAAACAGGGTCTTTGTTTCTTAAGACTTTTTTTTCCTTCTACTTCCTATCCTAAGCCATTGACTGTAATCCTGTTGTCAACACAGCATGTCGTGGGAATACGATACGATGCTGTTCTCACTGACGGCAAAATGTGTTTAAACTCAGAAACAGAGGGAACCACATTGTATAATCTCTTTCCTCAGTTTATATGACATAGTCGGCCTCAAAGAATCGAATGGGTAATGAGTAAAATATTGAGATAAGGAAAGGAATTAGAAAGCAGAATATTCGGGTTATATGAGAAATAATCTCAAATTAATTTTTTCAAGAATGTCAGTACCCCTTACTTACTGAAAGCTAGTTTGTGCACCAGGCTCAGTGTGTTTAAATATTTTATATAAGTCTCTTCAGGCTTGAGACACAAGGTCAGAGATTATGAACAAAAATTTCATCCTAGGCTCTATGCTTTCTGCATAAAACTGCGCAAACTGTCTCGCAGAAGCACATGATGTGCAGTGGCAGGATCCCCCAATCAGAAGGGCATCAGCATAGCATGGTTCATGGCAATGCAAAGGGAAGCTCTGGAAAATGAATGAATCCTCAGAACCAGCCTTATGTCATTTGCTCTCTTGCCAGGGTGTGACTCCAGGTTTTGTATTATTTCATCACAAAGAAGTCATGACCTCTTTCAATCCCAGCTACTGTTTTCCTCCACTTCCTTCTTGTTAAATCAATATTAACACAGGCAGTGAAATTTGGCTCATGAATGTTCACATCTAATCTTAATTTGTTACAAAATTGAAAAGAAAAAAATAAAAACATCAATAACTGTACAGATTTTTTTTTTTAATTAGACACAAGTATCTTTTTCTATCAGAAATGAAAGGTTAAATGAGAAACAATATATAGGATATTGGATGCACTACAGTGATCTGCAGATTTCCCACTCAGGTTTTTGTGCACCTGGAACAAGGAATGTACTTAGAATTTATTTTAATTTTCATTATGGAAATATAAAGCCTAAGAAGAATTTTAGACAAAATCTCCATGGATTAGGAGAGAACATAAAGATCATTCTCTAAAGAACTTCTCACCTTGAATCTCTCCATAGGTTCTAGCCAACAGGAAGACAAGAAGTCTATACTTACAAGTAATCATAGCTGCAAGATCTATATTTTGCTTGCCTGATTTTGTGCACTGAGTTGATTGAAAATACAGCAAGAGAGAATTGTCAAGGTTATCTGCACAGAGAATTGTCAGGGTTATTAAAATACACTCCCAAGGCTTACAGTAAGGAAAGAAAATAGTGAAAGATTTCGTACTACCTGTACAGTTAATGAGGAGAGATGCAGACAGCACATATTCAGCTTCTTTTCTCTGCTGATCTCTAAAGAAAAGGCAGGTCATTCTCATCTTAATGAAATGCCAACAGGTGGAGTTAAAACTGGAACTCCAGGAAGAAACAAGACATTGTTGGGAATAGGTCTGCACAAGGAAGTCTTGAAAGCAAAGGAAAAATAGACATATATGTTTGAATTACAAAGTACATTTGAACTACCTAATCTGTCAATGAATATCTTGAGAATAATGTGGATTTCCTACTCCCAGGATAACCCTCCCCCACCAGCATGTCCTGGTGCTTCTTGATAGGCCATTTTCTGGGGAAGTTGAAAACCTGAGCTTTAGTCCTTTCAATCCAACAAATATAACCAGGTGCAAAACACAGCTGAGACCTCCCACATTGTTTATAAGGATCAATAATCCCTTTTCAGCTGATAACTATGACAGACAAAATGGACATATCCCAGAGTAGACTAGAGTCCATCCTGCCTTGTCCCTGATTTTAGCACTCCAAAGACAGGGACTTGTTTGTATCCTTAGCTCAAAATACACAACTCTGTGAATATGAATAGGAAGTTCCTGTGCACATTACGTCTAGAGCATTTCTAATTGTAATATAATTTTGAGTTTCAGGAAGGCTGGTCAGATGTGAAAATGTAAAGGGAACTGGTCCTGATGATAACGATAAGGACAAAGGGGCGTTTGGTGTTTAGCTCATGCTCTCTTAGAACACAGCCTGATAATAAAAGGAACAAAAGAAATGTGATGAATGAGAGTGGGGCTCCTAAGAGGAAACAAAACACAGTGGCAAACAAAGATAGTGAAATAATAATGATCCTTTAAACCAATTGGAGCTTTCCCCGCAGAAACCAAAAGACACAAAATTCACATAGGCCATAAAGCCTGATTGCTAAACATATATTTGTTTGTAAACAAGGTGTAGTTTGGAGTCAGAAAGAGTCAGAGCTGGCTAATGTGCTGACTGAATGGAACATTAATTCCATCAATTGAGTTTCAATTCTTCTAAAACTTCAAAGATTTTAAATAATATAACTATTCTGTATTTCAAATGAAAAATAACCTTGGACATAAGCATTTCCCTGTTTTTAGATTTTGCAAAAGGAAATCGGACACTTAGCAGTAGAACACAAAATTACAAGCATAAAAACCCAGCAACTGAATCTTCATTTTTTGGCATCAAGTTTAGATGAAACAGAAAAAATAATAAGTATCAAGGCAAGTAACCAGGTCAAGGCCTGATGTCTTCAGGTGCAAACAGGTGCAGGTGCTTTGGTTTCCTTTTGCAGAAATACTGACAATATAGAAACCCCTTCAGCTTTCTTTGTCTCCATTGTAATCAAAGGCATAAGAAACAACAACAGAAATCACGTTACTATATGTGCACTGCTGAGTTTAAAGACTGATTAATTCAAAAGCAAAAATTGCTGCATTTCTGATGCATCACTGGGCCAGTGTGCAATGCAGTCATGTCCACAGTGCTCCAAAGATGCCTGGCCTAAAATCCCTGGGGAAGAACTTCAGACATTCCAGCAGGACCCCAGGACCTCAACTGTGCTGCCACTGATCAGGCAACACTTCACCACATTGTAGCTCCCAAATACCCTTCTTGTGAATGAGTTCATGGCTGTGATTCTTTCCTCCCTGAGTACAGCCTGAGCAGAGCCATTCTGCCCCAAGAGACCCAGGAGCTCCAAACGTGAATGTGATACTTCCACAGTATGAGGATGGATAATTCCTGTGCAGTTCCTCTGCACCCCCACCTCAAACACCAGTCAGCAGTTCAAAGAACAAGACAAATAAAGGGAATTCTGAAGAGTGGAGTGTTACACAGACCCTCAGATGGAGAGGAAGGTCTGCTGGGGCAAGATACAAACTCACATATAACCATGCACATCCGTATATACCTGCCTTTTACTTCTCTGTGTCAGATGTAGACTGGGCAGATACAGACTTGGACAAACGTAACTCTACCCCCTCCAGATTGTGGCAGTGCAGCTGTGGAAATCTTACCTTCTTCTTTCAGTGGGGAATAAGTGCAGATATAATTCTAGTTACTTGAGGGTTTGAGGTTTGTTTGGGGTTTTTTTTTTTTGGTTTGGTTTGGTTTGGTTTTTTTTTTTTTCTTTTTTCTTCTTTTTTTTCTTTTTTAGCTGTGGGGGGGACCACATGGAGTCCTCTTAGCACAGATCCTCCTCATCCCAAGGAAATAGTTTCACTTATTGACACAAAAGATTCTGCTCATAAGATACAGAATAACAGAGTAAAGTTAACTTCCTAAGTGAGGAGTGTGATCAACACATGCTAGAAAACCTTTCAGGACCATTTGTAGAAATAGCTGTAGTTGTGTTGTTTGCATGAGCACTCTGAACTATCCTGAGGCTGACACCAGATCTTTGTGCTTGCTCAGGCATAAGAAGAAGTGTTAATGTTTACTGAGACAGAATGCTGTTGCTTAAGGAGCTTAATTAAATTTATCATTCCTGGTCCATGGTGTCTCACACTGAGCACCAGAGAAAGGCAGATAAGGACATCCCCATTTTCTGTGTTTTTCAAGTAACTGTGACAAGTGGAAACATCAGGCTGAAAATGCCCCTATTCTATTAGCAGTTTTTCTTACCAAAACCTCATTATAAAAGAAGAATGTGGAAGTGGAAATAATCAAGTTGTGCATTGAAAGAGACATATTTCATATGAATTAAAGATACTTATCTTCCTTAACCTGACAGAGAGCTACTGTGCTTCATTCAGATAGAAAGGCTTGGTTTTCATGTTTATTTTCCATTTACAAATGAGAACCCCTGGGATACGGTAACTTAGCTGGAGCTGTTCATCTTGAAATTTTTACTTGGAATCCAGCCTGGTTTGCAATAATCAAAGGTTATTATCTGATGGGTTGAAGTGGAGAAAATAATATCTTTGGGTGTTTTCTTGCAATTTTTAAATTACTTTGGTTAGAATGTGAGAACAGCAACTCCCAGATAGGCAGGGCACTGGTCCAGCTCAATCTCTGACACTAGATGCTGAGAAGGATGTGATGGATTTGCCTTATCTATGTCTGGTAGTTTTTTTACAATTCTTTATGGTTTTGGTCTCTGTGACACCCTCTAGCAATGAGTTTGTAATTTTAATCACACATTATATGAAAAATCATCTTCTGATAATTTTAAGTCCGTGATGCCCCACAGCTATGTAAAAATTGCTGTTTACATTCTATATCATTAATGATTTACAGACATCCAATAAAATTCTTCTAGCTGCCTTTTTTCCTATGCTGAAGAGTAATAGAAGAGAAAATAATCCTTAATATTTAATCCGCTTGCCTAGTTGTCGTTCCCATTGTCTGATCCTAATTGGTGCCTATCTGTACCTTTCTTTAGTTATACTGTATCAGTGGACACAAAGGCCATGCAATACTCAAGATACAGTTTCACCAGTGGCTCAAAGGGTGGTATAATCATGGTTCCTGTTTCATTTTGATACCTGCACTTAATGAACATCTAATAAACAATGTTTAGTTCACTGGGGAAGAGTGACTTCAACGTTTACAAGGCATGCTTACTCCCTTACATATAAAGCCATATAAGTTCATCTTTAATTAATTTTTTTATGACTCTCGTCATTTATTTTTGATTAATTTCACCATTTGCAAGCAGCTCCCTTCTTGAACTTGGGATGTTGGTGCCTTTTCCATTTTTTGCAGGGATACTATATTTGAATACCTTAGACTATTACAGAGCTATTCTTCAACAGTCATATGTAGAAATACTTTTAAATGCTCAGGATTAAATCTAGAATGGCTTTTCTTTTGTGGATCATCTGACTAGTTGGGCCAAGAACTGAAACTATCTCTAAACCAGTTGTCTCTGAATAATAGCATGCTCTAAACTCTTCCTAATCCCCCTGCAGACAGCTGCAGTCTCCCCTTGCACCCAGCTGACCCTTGCAGCCTTTAATCTGAGGGTGCTCTGCAGCTGCTGTCACCCTCTGTGTGAGTCACCAAAAGCACAGCCTCGATCATCACGTGGATTTATCATGCTGAACTTTACCCACTGAACAGGTAAATTATTTTGTCAGAGTTTGCCAGGCAGACTCCCACGCTTGTCATCAACAGAGAGGGACAGGCATGCACAGAGCTGGTTCTACCAGCTTTGGAATGGGGGTCTGTCCTGTTGATTGTCCACTCTGACTTCCCCAATGCAGGACAACTGGTTTTTAGCTATTGTACCTACCTGGATAGGAAATTTCAACCCAAATTGATTTTACAGCACATATTCTTTCTGTTACCGGTGTGAAACTGAGCTTTCTTTTAACAAACACTACTGCTCCTCTAATGGTGTAGTCTTCTCTGTTATTCAGATCTATTTGAACTTCACTGTATTACAGTATCACACTGATTATTTTCTATCAGATGCCTACTACTACAAGCATTTAAAATTAAATATTACTGTTCACTAATCTCCGTTCTCAGACTCCCAGCAGTCACACAACACTTTCATGTGGAGTACTGATCTAACCCCTGTTTGTATGTTTGACTTCTTTTGAGTGTTTGCCCCAGTCTTTGTTGCCTGCTGTTTGGATTTTGTCATCTTCTCTCAGGCATACAGAGTGTTTTCAGTTTTGCCCTTTCAATAATGAGTCACTCCAACTGGCATGCTCTCCTGCAACTGTCACCTTGTTCCCAGTGCTCCATTTTAAAGCACTCCTACATTGTTTTTTTTTTGTTGTTGTTTGTTTGTTTTTTGTTTTGTTTTGGTTTTTTTTACTTTTAATCCTGAATGCTAGCAGACTCTTTGTCTTCTACAATGAAAGCTGGGGTTTCCACACGTTCTGCATTTGCTTCTATTATATTTACTGGAATGATGGTTTATGGAAATAAAGACTCTTAAGCACAATATTTGAAATGTTCAGGGAATAGAAATCTTTAATGATAAATAAGAATCTGTGTAATATCCTCATGGGACACTCAATCATAGCAGCCCAGTTCAACAAGAGAGCAGAGTGATGTAGTGAGTCTGTTGATCTTGCTGACAGAGTTCCTTGGTACACATCAGTTCAGTTAGAAGGAACAGCAAACATAG
>WBMY01001062.1:815311-826981 GCA_013397315.1 Donacobius atricapilla | reverse complement strand
ATATATATATTTTCCTATATAATGAATATTTTATATACAATATATTTTTACAGTATAAATATAGCTAGAGATAATTATAAATTCCATGAAGTTGAAAAAAAAGAGAAACAACAAAAATTTACAATGTTTGTTATATCTGCAAAGTACTTCAGTAACAAAAAAAAAGATATGAACTGGTTTTTTGGAGAAAGAACCATTTTAGGAAGATGGGAGGTAAATGAAATGGAAAAATGTCAGATTCTTTTTTTATACTCATGCTGCAGTAATGCCTGGAGGCCAGAGAGATACTTGGCTGACTAACAAAATGCTAATTATCCAGAGACTTCTGTTTCACAGAGTAAAGCCACATCAGTAACTTGGAAAGTGGGATCTGTGGAATTCTTAAAGCATACTGATGAAAAAAATGCCAGGAGAAAATTAAAAGGATGAGACATTAAAAATTTTTAATAATGTGATATCACGCTTACTATCCTGTATTTCACATTGTGACTACTAGGATGTGCAGGAATGCAATGTCTCATGATGGGACTGTGGCTGTAACTCTAACAGGAAAGAAATCAATAAAAATGTGAGCAGAGGAAAGTGATTACAGTATTGAGGATGCATCTTTAAAAACATTGTGATAGTGTTCTTCAAGGTCTTAAGAAATGACAGATTTATGACTATCAGAGAAAATTTTCAATCATGTACTTTGAAACTTTTACCTGCATATGATACCTGTATCTGAGTATCTACATTCATGTCAAAACCAACATTATATCCTATAGTTTTCTGCTTGATATAAAATATATTGAATATTTTGATAAATTTGATAGTGAATAATATCTTAAATATTATGTTTGGGTATATAAAGACATGCACAAATTCTTTTGAGGGAAATTAGAAAGGGGAGGATCTTAGGCAAAATCTCCAGATGGAATGCACCACAGACAGGTCTTACACTCGCAGACAATCGTGTGTCAAAACATTGTAAAGACTGTGAGAGTGAGCACCAGAAAGTCAGAAAAATGCCAGAATTATGGTTGTCTACACAACTTAAATTCAGAAAAAAAAGGACAAGGTTTCAAAATGCTGTTCTGATGGCCAGGGGCATTGGACCCAGCNTGTTTTGTTTTGGTTTTTTTTACTTTTAATCCTGAATGCTAGCAGACTCTTTGTCTTCTACAATGAAAGCTGGGGTTTCCACACGTTCTGCATTTGCTTCTATTATATTTACTGGAATGATGGTTTATGGAAATAAAGACTCTTAAGCACAATATTTGAAATGTTCAGGGAATAGAAATCTTTAATGATAAATAAGAATCTGTGTAATATCCTCATGGGACACTCAATCATAGCAGCCCAGTTCAACAAGAGAGCAGAGAGATGTAGTGAGTCTGTTGATCTTGCTGACAGAGTTCCTTGGTACACATCAGTTCAGTTAGAAGGAACAGCAAACATAGTTTGTGCATAATTTATCAAAAATGGAGATCTGTGGTTTAAAATAAGCAAACAAAATTCAAGTATTTCTTAACCTGTACACAGTTACACAACAGAAATAAAGAAACAGATGCATTTGCAAACACAGACATGAATCTTTTTAAGTAAATGATCTATTAAAAATTTTATCAGCTCAGGTGCTCACTGAGGCATGCTATTAGGCTGAGCTAATCTCTTGTGTCTGCTTTGGAAAGCCATTACCCCAACTGTCACCATGATTTGCATGTGCAGCACAGAGGAACACACAAACCCTGTATCCTCCTCCTCCAGGGAGTGCTCCTAGAAAGCTTTCCAGCCTTGAGTTCCATTACAGATCTGTCCTGCTACTTGGCCTGTAGGGAATCCCATGTCCATGTAAAGCCCATGGAAATAGCACAGCCTTGTGCTGCACGTGGTCCTTCTCCACCGTCAGCCTTGCATGCACACTTAAAGGGTGTGCTGGGGAGGCTGAGGCTGATGCTGTTCATAAATCCAAGCCTTTGCAGAATATTCACCATGCTTCCTCTCATTGCACTATACCAAGGGCACCTTCAATACAAGGGAGGATTAAGCTTGGTCAAGCCAGTACTTTCAGGGGCATCTCACCCCTGACTACCCCCTCAAACCCCCTCATTCCCCTAAAAATGGAATTCTCCAGAAAATTAAAGGTATTTGTATTTATGACTAAGAGCAAGAAACTGAAAACTCCACTTGGAACTTCCTATATGTGCTGTGCATCCATAAACCCTTGGGTATTTTACACAGAAATGTTGATTATAATTATAGTAGTAGAACATCTCTATCTGCCAAAGCATCTGCCTTGCACCTGCTCTCCTACCATGGAAAGAGAGCAGTGAGAAAACAGAAGCTGCATCAGGAAAGGGAAGAAAAACAGTAATCTCTTTAGAGAAGTACCATCAGTTTTTATTCAAAATTTTTCTTGGTTTCAGTGTGGGGAAAAAACAAGCATGGATCTTCACTCTTTGCCTGCTCATGTTATAAGCAAACTTATGAAGGGCATCTCAGGTCTACAGTTCTTTGAAGAATTGAAATGAAAAGATGGATCCTCAGAAGCTGGTATTTTCTCTTTGTCTGATTGAACAGTAACAGGTCTTGCAGTGTCAAGACCGGTTTTCTCTCCCTCCCTCTGAATGGAACTGTTTATTGGCACTATGACATCACCTGAGAATTCATATGGCTCCTGTGCAGGTCAAAGTAAAATTGTTGCAGGTTTCAGAGGGAGCCAGGATAGGATTTAAAAGGAGCATTTCCTTTTGAGGTCACTGAGTCCTTTCTAGATTTCCAGTGTGCTGCCAGTCAACAGAAAGTTTTTCCTGATAAAAGCAAAATGTACACCTGGAAATTAAGCCCTCAGCTATTCTGCAGTTAATACATAGCCCTGGGTTTCATATCTAATGAAAATTATATATAAATATACATACTAAAATGTGTTCAAATGCAAAAAAACCTTTGTCTCAACAAGGTGCTTAAGAATGCTTATGCATAAAAGTTGCTTTAACAGAGCATTCACTTAATATTTTAAAAATAATGCCTAGCACTCCATATTCATGTCATCTTAATCTGTTCTATGTAACTCAGTAAATAAGTTAATAAACCCACAATCAAATATACGTTTCAATGTATTTAAAGTATTTATTTTAGACAGAAAGGTACTAGGTGTACATGTGAAACTATATTTTATTATGGAGTATTTGCCAACAATATGAGAGATCTCTTGCAGTGCTGAGAAAACGAATACCCAAGGTAGTAATTTCCAGGCTTAGAGCTGCATTTCCAGTGGAAAACACTTCTAAAATTTTTTGCATTTTACATTTCCTTTTTATAGCAGCACCATTTAAAAATTTTTTTTTTCAAAATTTTTATTTAGGAAGTTACATCTGATGAAGTTTAGATTTCCTATTTGTCAGTTTCCAACAAAGTTAATTTAATATGTACTTCATACATATGTAAAAACTCATACATATTTCATGGTATATATATATATATATATNAGCAGAGGAAAGTGATTACAGTATTGAGGATGCATCTTTAAAAACATTGTGATAGTGTTCTTCAAGGTCTTAAGAAATGACAGATTTATGACTATCAGAGAAAATTTTCAATCATGTACTTTGAAACTTTTACCTGCATATGATACCTGTATCTGAGTATCTACATTCATGTCAAAACCAACATTATATCCTATAGTTTTCTGCTTGATATAAAATATATTGAATATTTTGATAAATTTGATAGTGAATAATATCTTAAATATTATGTTTGGGTATATAAAGACATGCACAAATTCTTTTGAGGGAAATTAGAAAGGGGAGGATCTTAGGCAAAATCTCCAGATGGAATGCACCACAGACAGGTCTTACACTCGCAGACAATCGTGTGTCAAAACATTGTAAAGACTGTGAGAGTGAGCACCAGAAAGTCAGAAAAATGCCAGAATTATGGTTGTCTACACAACTTAAATTCAGAAAAAAAAGGACAAGGTTTCAAAATGCTGTTCTGATGGCCAGGGGCATTGGACCCAGCTGATTTTTAAGGTCCCTTTCATCCCCAACCATTCTGTGATACTGAGATTCTGCCAGTAACCATGGTGGCTGCAGGATTAAACAGACTTCACAGAGCCTTTAGGGACTACTGCTTCCATTTTATACCAGGTGGCTAATATTAAAAAGGCTCTTTAGACCTGTCTGGCCAGTTTGAGATAATGAGGATTTCATTTTTCCATAGACTTGAATTATAAAGCACTGCATTTAAGGCATGATTCTCATTAATTTCAAATGCAGTCCTGAGCCTCAGATCCATAGTGTTCAAGCTATTTAGGACACAAAAGTGCAAGAGGGAATTTGCACTTCCAAACCCTGGGAGGGATGGACTTAAACATTTCTACAAATCTTAATGCAGTCTCTTGTATCAGACAATCAAATACAGAAACATGTCACTTGGATTCACATTGCCTTGCTTGAGACATCTAAAAGCTATTGTCAAGCTAAACTAGGCATTTTTAAGTTAAACTGGTCATCTTTCAGAGATATTAGAGACACAGATTGGGCCAGAGAGCTTGTCATCTTGCCTGCCGTGTGCATTTTAGACATTTTATGACATTTCTAGGAGACATCCTCTTCTAGGACACCAGCAGTTATCTGAAGGTTTCTATTGAACAGCAGCCTGAATGCATCATGTTAGATTTAGATGAATAACTATTAAACACTTAAATTTGATGAGCTAGAACTCACATGTAAACCTCAAAGATTTTTTTTAAGTTTCTTGTTTTTTTGGTTGACAGACTGCAGCATTAAAATTGTTCCACATTACAGTCTAGAGGTGAATTGCTATGTTATACAAATACAAGTGGAACAACTAGGAGGGAAAAAATCATCAGATCATGCAATAATAGGCCCTGGATAGAAAACTTCAGGCCTACGACGCAGGATTTTGAGCTAAACAAGTAACTGTGAGTGGTACTAACTTGGAGCCTCTCTAGAAAGGTGATGAGACCTTTGCAGCAGGTTTCTCAGGCTTTGCTGGAATAGGGTCTCCTGAGGTCCACATAGGCTTTGGAAAAGTGTACACTGGGGCTACAACTCCTATACATATTTTATTCCCAACTCAATTCCCCTCTCCCTTCCCCTCAATGTACTAATACTTTAGTCATGTATCTTCCCAATTGTGGCTTTTCATCTTACTTCTTATTAATCAGTCCTAAGTTCTAGCTTTCAGACCTCTCTTAAGATCATAGCTGGAAACAAGACAACCAGGCTCAATGTCCTTCACTAAGAACCTGTCTCATGTCTTTTGACAGTTTTCCCAGTATTTTCCCATTTGTAAGCACTTGGAGGTCTTCCTGTCCTCAGTCGTTTGCCTCAATCTTCTTACCCTGCTCTGACACCACCAAGTTATTCTTTTCCAGTCCAAATTGTCCTTCCCATGCTAAATGCTTTCTTTTGCCAGCTCCTGTTCTAGTCGCTCTTGCTTTGCTTCTGCAACCTTGCTCCTTGGTGACTGTCCTGCTCCTTCTCTGTTCCTGTTCTCTGCTGCCTATTTGGGACTTGGATCTGGTCTACTTGCTCAAACATTGTTTGTTCTTCCCACATCCTCAGGCTGCCCTTTCCCATATCTACTGAAGCCTACTCCTCTCCATAAAAAGGCACCAGAACTTTTTCCTATTGCAAGATGATCTCCCAGTCCCCAAAAGTGTTCAAGGCCAGGTTGGATGGGGCCCTGAGCAACCTGATCTAATGAGTGGCATTGCTGCCTCTGGCTGGGGGGCTGGAACTAAGTGATATTTAAGGTTCTTTTCAACCCAAAATATTCTGTGATTCTTGAAAATGACTCAGTGATTTGAGCTGTCTTACTTTGACTGCAGTCTCCTCCACTCCCACCTTCTCCCCCATTCTCAGCTAATTCCTCTACCACAGGAAAATTTAGCCCAAATAAAATTTGAAAAATTATGAGCAATGGAAATTGTGATTTTAAGGGTGCTGACAAGCAGCCTTAAAAAAAATTATAGCAGTTTTTACCTTTGGTACTTTTAGCATTCATCTGCATCTTCATTAAAACAGACAGACTAGCAGCCTATTCCTTGTGTTCAGTGTGACCAATAAAGATCCCTGGGCTGTGAGCATGCAAAAAGAAGTGCTGAAATTCTGACATGATGGAATTGGCAGCCTCATAACATCAGTCACAAGAAGCTAGGCAGGAACTGCAGGCTTAGAAGGTCTCTGTCAGCACCTATCTGCAGGCACCTGTGTAAGAGCTCTGACATCCCTGCAGTGCAGTATAAGATACCGTGTGTACTCCTCTGACTGGTACTGCTTCTCTTCAGGTCTCACATCTCCTTTCTCAGGTGCTTGTTTGTCAGGGGTACAGCTCTTTGCAATTCATTCCTTCCTGAGAGAGGTTAAATGCTCCATTATATACATCTTGATGGGTAATATACATCACGCTTAGTGGCATGTTTTTGGAGAGTTGGTGCTGTGCTGATAGCTTGGAGAGACAAGGGAAATTGAAAGATAACCACTCTGCCTCCATTGCTATCTTTGTAGCCAGGAAAGCAATATATCTGAAGAAACAGTTAATTGAATGGAACATTGTGAGAGAGGAGATGACATTGCTAGGGACTGTATTACCAGAGGGGTCAGATCAGGACATTCCAATGATTATCTTAATTTCTTCATCTCTTCTGTCAATAGCTTTTGACTTCATTTCATTTGGCTGCCTCTCACTTATTTCCAGAGGCAAGAGGGTAAATCCTGCCCATGCCACACTGCAGCACTGTGTGCACCAACTGCAGCAAACACTGTGACATTATGCTGCATTATGCTGAGCCAGCCAGACACTTCTGCTGAGCTCTGGCATCAATGATGTATCAGTGTTTCACTGACTCCCATTCTATTAAAAGAGGTTAACAAGATTGGTGTTCAGCACTGATGTCTCTGTTTCTTATCTGCATGGAATTTAAAGTGCCCATAACTCAATAGCAAGCGATACTCCTATTTTTTTAAAAAGATCCCTGTAACTGGTGGCTGATTCCATTACACATTCTCAGTCCCTTAATGTGCTGCTTTCCCATGAGGATACATTATCCTTTACCATTTGCCAGCCTGGGCCTGGGAGCGGAGTGCAGAGGAGGAGGGAAATGAGGAAGCCCAGCCTGCTGTGTGCGGTCACATTTTGCCGCATGGATGCGCGGGGCTCTCACGTGTGCCATGAACACAACACATCGTTCATCCCCTGGCAGATTCCAAGGATCGCCCCACCACAAAGTTTGTAACAGCATCAGTTCTGGGATAAACTTAAGACAGTTGGAGGATTTCAGTCTCATGGACAGAGTGAAATGTAGAGCTGTGCCCCTTCAAGCGAAGCCATTCACTCCTAAATTACCAGGAGCTGGTGTTTCCAATAGCAAAAAGAGGGTGAAAAGATACCCTTTCTTGGAATTGTATCCCTCTTTTTCACAAAGTTTTCCTTCCAGTGTTTCAGTTAAATAGAGGAAGGGGAAGAATTATTTTCTCCTGAAATGAAAGAATTATGTTTAATACTACTACAGCCTTGTCAAAGTGGCTTCTCCCACTAGGAGAAGTGGGATGGATATGTCCATGAAAGAGGATTCCATCTTTAGACCTCCAACATACAGTGCTGTAGGAATCACCTGGCACTTCAGTATAAGTGGAATTACACTGTTTGGTTATATACCGCATTTTTGTATATAAATAGGATGGAAAAAAATACGATAGGACAAACATAACATTTATTAGCCAAGCAATCATTTTATAGACATTGTTTAACACTGGTAATGTGAGTAGGCTGACTTAGTTCTGTTCCTTTTTTTAAAATAAAAGTTATTTTGTATTTTATTTCTCGGAATGTAGTTTGGATCACATATTTTTTGCTGAAAAAAATAAATCATTTTGTGGAAATTCTGAATGAAGCCCATTTTCAGGTGCATTAGGTCTACTGATAATACTGTATCAAATCCAAATAGTGGTAAGGATAAAGGTTGGTGAACACATCTGTGGTGGTCTTTTTCCTTTGCAAATTGACATTTTATTTTCAAACTATAGCAGAAAGAATGCCCTTTGGGTCATATCACAACTAAAAAATGCTTGTGGCCTCGTGAGACACCATTGAAAAATTTTCAGTAAATTGTCATTGCACAAAGATGAACATCTATTAAAGTTGTTCACAAATTTCCTGTGCAAATTTTGTTTTTATTAAGAAAAAAAGAGATCAATTTATGACCTAACAGACCAAACATGTAAACAAATGATATATGCATGTACAGTCAATACCTATATGCAAATATCAGGCATACACTTAATTTCAAAACTTGGTCCTAAAGAGTTGCTAAAAGTGGAAGCATCAAGATGAAGTTAGGCTATAAAATAATCAAGATCAATTTTTTGTCTGTAAATCAGTTTTCTAGTTCAGTCTCAGTTAGCAGAAGAACAGTTCCACGTTTGACCTTGCTTCTGTCACTAAAACAAATTCCCGACAAGATCAAGACAATTCTCTCCCTATATCAACACAGGCAATGATTTTCATGCAACATCCTTGCTTTACTAAGTGAGAGGTATATCTCCCTTAAGGGAGGTGTATATGAAGCCAGCTGACTGTTCTCTGTCCAGATATTCCCATGTCCCAGTGTGATTAGCACTGTCCTGTCAAATTTAGCTCTAAGCCATTTGTGAACACCTTTTTGTTTATAGCAGCACACTGAAATCTGCACAGATCTCTGTTTGCTTTTCTGTGGATCCTATTAACAGTGCACTACATTTCAAGACATCACACTGCAGAAAACCACAAAACATTTTGAACAAATTTAAACCAAATTTTTTAAAATTACTTTCATTCTGGAAAAAAATACTGCTTAGTATAATTCTGAGAAAACAAAATTGGCGTTTCGTTCCACTGTTGTAAAACCAGAGTGCCTGTACAAGAATTTTTGTACTGCATTTGAAATTCTTCAATTGCAATTTTGTACAAAAATCCCTATAAAATCAAACTATGGCTAAGCAGGATTGAACTCTAAATGACAGGCTATGATCTGCTTGGAAAGCAATATAAGGAAATTTTTTAAATCTATGACGGTGAGAGAAATTTCCAAAAAGCTGATAACTGATCAAAAGCCCAGGTGTTTTTATTATTGCACAAGAGTAAATAGAACCATAACCCACAATATTTCTGTTTTCATTCCGGTATAATAAAGCACAGTGTATTAGATTCTGATTCCCAGCCTTCCTTTCCTAGAGGCAGTCTAGTTATATATGTACAACCATGAACAACCTTCAACTCAGGACTTGCACATTTTTTAAAAAGTAGAAATACAAAAAAAGCAGGAACTAAGGCAGAGAATGGGGAATATTGCTTTAGTTAGATAAGCCAAGAATGCATGAGGGAACTGCCTCTATTGGACTTCATGTTGAATTCAGAGCTATATATTCCACTACTATATTAAAAGAACCAATTTTAAGTGTATTCCATCACTCCTATTTGACCAACAATTTGTTCAGGAGCTGTATGTAGCTCCTACATGAAGAGATTTTAGCACAATGAAACCAAGGCACTGTTACTCTGCACAAATTGCAGAAGAGACAAACATGACAAAGCATCTTCTATCCCTGATTTACCAGTTTCCAGCCTGTATTTCAAGGTCAATGGGAAGACAGCAAAATGTTAAGGGTTTTTTCTTGTTGTTTTTTTTTTTTTTTTAAATTATGTCAATGATAAGTTATTACTACAATGACAGACTTCTGTATTTCTCTCAACAAACTGAACTGCATTACTGAACTGTAAAGCAAAGACTCATACAGTGTGAAAATATGCAGGGGAACAACAGCTGTTAATCATTATTTTCTCCTTATCCTTTCAACACCTCTCTTTCAATTTGCTCTCTAATGGGTAAATCACACTTTCTCCCTAGGACATTTTCTCATTTCAGGCAGGTACTAAAAAGAATCCTGAGACAATTACGAGTCATTGGTCAAAGACACCCCATCTTTTATTGCTTTCACTGTAGACATGAAAACTCATTTTTATGCTTTATCAAACAGATAAAGCTCGTGTTGTGTTGTCCTAGTGCTTTGTCACTACTAATGTGATGGAGGATATTTCTGCTTTTCTTCTTTAGACAGTGAACCTTCCCTCTTTTTTTGCCTCACACAGGCTGTGTTAAACTTCTCAAAAGAGAAATGGGAAATATAAAATTTAGGCCAAAGAAGAATCTACCATCAGACAGCTTTAAAATATTTCTTTTATGCTTTACCTCACCTGACAAGCTCCACAGTAGCTGTTTGGAAAAAGAGGAAAAGTAGTAACAGTTTTGCTTATTATAACCTTTTTATTGCACAAGTAACTGTACTTTGCTCTATTCTCTATTTCTTAGCTGTAAGATGAATATGCATTGTAGTTTGAGCCTTTTGTTCACTCTGATTTTAGGCCACAGTGAAAACGAGGTATGGAAAACCCGAACAGCTACAAGCATAATGTCCTACTAAACTGGACTTTTCACCAGAAAATACATTTTCCTTTATTAACTCTTGAAGTCATAATTATCAGTTTTTCCAAGTGGCCAAATGGCACAGATCTCCAAAATGACAGTGTCCACTGTTGAAGTTGGAATGTATCACAGCATGCATAAGCTTGAAGGTGTGGACTCTTCCAACTATTTCTTGTTCAAAGTAAGTGGTTGCTTTCCTTCAGAAAGGCAAGTCAGTCTACATCTGTTTTTGACTTTAGGATGTGAAAGATTAAGCTGATTACATTTCCCACACGGCATGGGAAAAATACATGTAAAAAATGTAACTTTTTTTACAACTGGTACTGCTGGTACTAGTTAGCGAAATGGATTGTGCTGAAGATGTTGTGGAGAACGCACAAATCTGTAGCTATTCTTATGACAGTAGCAGCTACTTGCAGCTACTCTTGGGCAATGCTACAGTAGACACACTTCTTATTACTCATACAAACTCAAGAAGGCACAGTATTATTCCAAAGAGTGCCTCAATCTTTGTGGTACCTCAGTAATGAGGGCCTTTAATGGGACAATAAATTACCTGGGGTTTAAGCCATCCTTTAGCATCTAGGGCAGCTCCATCCCACCAACCCTCCTAGTCCTTAAGGCTGGTATCATTACTGTTTACCAGCTCTTACATAACTTGTTTCTGCCCCTCTCACATGCATCACTGTTTGCAGCCTCAGAAAGGAAAGGGGAAACTAGAATAATAAATAAAAATAGACACGAAAGTAAACTCCCTTGGTACCGGGGAACATGGAAACGGCAGGAGCTCTGTGTAAAACCCTGCACGTGTAGTGACAGCATCCAGCGCTGGCTGCAGAATGAAGCACTGGGACCACACGAACAAAGAATTAAGGCAGGCACGTCTCCTCGGTAAAAAAAGTACCCTATTAAAAAAGGTGTGTGTGCACATACATACATACATACAAATATATATATATATAAAGAGCCACCACCGTTGCCTGAGGGGGAGCACGTCCTGGAGCGCACCGGGGCTGACGCGTTTTTGAGCAAGGACCCCTCCAAAGCGTGTCGCGTTCTCCGCCGCTGCCCGGGGTGGGTTCCCTTTGTCCGTGCCTGCTCCCGCGGGGGCGGCGGTGCCCGCTCGCCGGCCCTCACCGCCACTCGCCGCTCCGGCGCACGGACAAACGCGGCTGCAGCAACAAAAGGCCGCGGCGGCA
>WBMY01001062.1:798558-815302 GCA_013397315.1 Donacobius atricapilla | reverse complement strand
GGAGCGGCCCCGCAGCGGTGAGTGGGGCGCAGCGCGGCGCAGCTCCTGCCGCCGGCATCGCCGCGCACACGGCTGGGGAGTCCCGGCGGGGCGGGGATGCTCGGGGAGGGCCCGGTGCCGCGCCGGCGGGCTGACCTCTGCTCTCTGCTCCGCAGCCTCACGGCCCCGGCGGGCTGGCGGAAGCCTCCCGAAAGCTGGCGCAGTACACGCACCCCGTCAGGTAAGTGGCAGTCCCCAGCCGCCGCCGGAGCCCGCGGGGACCTCGGGGCACCAGGGGCCCGCGGCGCTGCGCGGCCAGGAGAGAGTCCCTTGCTCGCCAGCGTAGTGTCTTCTCATTAGCTCTCCCGCCCCTTTTGTTTCCACCTATATATTTATGTAGATATTATAGTGCCTTGGGAGTGAATTGGCCATCTGTGTGCTTTTGAACTGACAGATCCTTGGGCAAATGATTCCCAGGACTTGTGGATTTAACACATTCGGGTTGTTGATGTGCCTCTGTGGTGTGAGACTCGAGACCTATTACAAAATACGTGCGTGGTTTTTGGTGATGGTGGAGCTGGCTGAAGCGCCTTGTTACTCATTCCTGTGCCCAGGATTAAAAAAGGCACGGGAGCGTATTTCCTAGGCTGTGCTGCTGTGCAAACATCCAGCGCCCTCCCAGAGCAAAGAAGCAGGTGGAGGCGTGGGAGAGAGTGGCAGGAAGAGAGGGTATGCACTGGCTAAGCCACCATTGCCGAGGAAAACACTTGTGTAACTACTGCTGTAATGATAAAGGTAGTGATAGTATCTGCACTGTCAGTTCTGAAAACAAAGAAAATTACAACAGCTGAATCTGTATTCAGAAATGCTGGTAGGTGTTGCAAGGTGCTTAAAATAATTGCATAGGTAGTTTTTCCAGACAAGATGTGGCTTTCTTTCAAATCTAGGCTCTGATCCTTCAAATAGCTTTGCACTAACTAAGCAACTGTACAGGCAGACTTCACTGTGACTGCTCCAGTGCTTAGGTTTAAATGGATGCTGTTGCAGGGAACATTGGTAACGGAGCCGGTACCAGTGACTTCGTGCTGCCAAGGAAGCAGTGTTCGGTTTGACAGTAGCCTAAAAAGTATTTCTTGTAATTACTAGAAAGCCGTCTAGATCTGTTTCTTAATGCATTTCTATTTTAAACAATCTGTAGTCAGCATTTCAGTATGTTGTAGTGTGCTGGTGTCTTGGCTCTTGGGACTTCCATGGTCTGCTCCTTCTAGCTATTTCTAAATTGTAAGCAAAAGAGGATGGTAGCTGAAAAGGGACAGGAATTTTGAGTATATTAATTGCAATATATTATCATGAGCTGATAGTCCATGCTAACTATGATCTTATCAGCCTATTTTGTTAATTTCTGGATACAACACGGACTGCTTTAAAATCTACATTTGTGAGACATCTTCCTTAGGGAGTCTGTTGATTGTTTTGGGAAAGACAGATGAAATATCAAGGCCTGATCACCCCTAGACCTTTATCATACCTTTGAATTTTAGAACGCTGTGAAACATGTATCAACAACTTCCTAGCATTGTGACCTTCAGTAAGGAAACTAATTTGATTCAAATGTATTTTTGATCCTGTTTGACACCCACTATATTCCCTAGGAATAATTCCAGTAGGGGCACTATTGCCTGGGTCAGATCCCCAGGTAGTACTGTTAATAAGGTATTGGAGTGGGAAGTTTCAGATGCAGGGTCTTGGGCTCTCCAAGTTTTGCTGCAAAACTAGCACTCTAAATCATCTTTATCTCTTCAGATGAAAATAAGAATCCAGGGAATTTTTTTTTTCCCCAATTGAATGTAGAAAGCAACTTAGCAATTGAGCATGTAAAGAAAAGCTCTGTAGGATGCTCGTTTTAATAGAATTTCACTTTGGTTTTTTGCATGTCAGCCTCCAAGTAATAACAATACGTAATAACAATAAGCAAATCTATTGTATACTTGTTTCAGACTATTTTGGCCCAAATCAAGGTGCTATGATTACTTGTATCAGGAAGCTGAAGCACTTCTGAAAAACTTCCCAGTTCAGGCTACAATTTCCTTTTATGAAGACTCGGATAGTGAAGATGATGAAGATCAACTGGAACAAGATTCAAGAACAGAATCAAGTTGCTGACTGCAGGGAAGGCCAATGTCACTTCTAAGACTTAATTTAAACTTAATATAAATATGTATTATACTATTTTTAAAGATAATTTATTTCTATGTAAGTTATTCTTAATAAAACAGACATCTCGTAATTTTATCATTTTTCCTTGTTCTGTTCCTGTCCTGGTTTAAGTGGGGAAGGTATTGATTAGTATTTTTATATCTGAGGTCCTATAGTTTGTAGATCCTAAGTTGAACACCAATTTTTGAAGCAGAGAACAGATGCCTTATTTTGAAGGACTCCATGGTTATGTGACTTTCTCAAAGTCTGAGGACACAAGGAAAGCTTGTCATTGTGATTTAGTAGGCTCCATACTGAAGTGTATCAAGGAATCATTGGACTCAGTATTCCAATTGTGTTGTGCCTGCTGTTACCAAGTTTCAAACATAGAGAAGAAAAACAATATAGCTGTTTTTGGAAGGGAGAAAAGAGTACAACTTCTAATCTAGTTCTTGTAGTGTAGAGGAGTTTGCCTTCCTTGCTCATGCTCTCATGTATATGTGCTGTTATACATAAAAGTGATAGTTTCATACTGCATTTGTTTGTAAAGTGGACATCAAGAAATGAGAAAAAGGTCTAACTGAGTTGTTATATGAGTGAGCTTGGTTTCAATAATTGAAACAAAGTTTGGTACCAATCATCGTGAAGGCCAAAGCCCCTAAACGAACAACAAAACAAATCCAGAGCTTTAAATTGAAGGCCAGTGCCTCTGTCAGGGGGCGTCCGTGTCCTTACCTGGCTCTGCCCTTGCCTGCGCGCCGTGTGCTGGCTCAGCGCGCCAACAGCAGCCAGGGAGCGCTTGCCCCGTCCGTGCGCCCCCCAGGCCCTGCGGCCGGACGGCAGCGGGCCCTCACCCCGAGCCTTCACACGCTTAACCTCCACAGCGTGCGCTGCCACAACCTTCCAGCCTAAGCACCTGGCGCTGGGCCCCCTGGACGGACAACCGCTCCTAGTGCGGGGCAGGCAATGTCCCTCGGCCCCGGGGCAGACGAGGCGGCAGGCGGGTACGCGCCGCTCCCTGCGCCCAGGCACGTCCGCTCCCGGGCNCCGGCTGCCCCGCTCCGGCCGCCGAGGGGCCGCGGCAGGGTCTTGGGCGGGCGGCCGGCTCGGCTGTGTCGCCGGACAGCTCTTGGTACTTCTCGTTCGAGAGGGCGGCGCTGATAACGCTTCCGGCTCTTCCTGCCCCGGCTGTTGCTCCTGTGCAGAGATGGAGACTTGAACCTTGGAAATACTGCGTGCACCTTATGCGTTATGTGTTGGATCTTCATCTTTGGAGGGGTTTTGAGAACACTCGTTGTCTAGAGACCTTGCTTGGAAAGCAGACTTGGACTAAAGTAGCATTAAGTAATGTGGGTTTATGGACGCTTTAGGGTTTTTTTGCTTCTGTTTTTCCTGTGGTTTTGTAAGACCGCAGTTCTTTAGCCCTGTTTCCTGCTGTTAAAGTGTGGATCAAAAGGGTTCCCAAGTTGTGGTACTGTTGAAAAGGAGGGTGTCTCTAGGTCAGGCTTCCAGTTGCTGTAGGGCTTGTGGAAAGTCTTTATGAGTGCTGTGAAGGTGAAACTTGCCTTACCTGACCAGGATTTTTAAATTTCCTTTCTTTATTGCTCATAGTTTTCCAGGCCATATCTTAAATGATTTACCACCAGAGGCAGACTTGGTATCTTCAGTTTGCTTTGGGAAGAGTCATCTGAATGTTTATTGACATTCAGTAATTTCTGTGTCACTATCCAGAACACTCGCTTAAGCACCCTTACTACTGAGTAGGACTCTTAAATATCAGTGAATAATTATTTCTCTTTTTTTTTTTTTTTTTTTTTTTTTTTTTTTTTTTTTTGGTCTGAGCCTGCCTATGGAGCTTAGAAAAGTGTGTTCTTAGAATGGCTTTTTCTTCCTTTAGAGTTGGAAGTTGTTTGTACATTTGTTATCTTTCAGGTACCTTTAAAACCAGGAAGGAGTCTTATGGATTGGATTCGGCTAACTAAAAGTGGGAAGGACTTGACTGGTTTGAAAGGGAGGCTGATTGAAGTGACTGAAGATGAGCTCTCTAAGCACAACAAAAAGGAAGACTGCTGGATATGTATAAGAGGTTAGTTGCTGTGATGTTTCTTCTGCATTTTTTACCTGGCTTCTCTTTTCTGTACTTAAAAGAAGAAGCCACAAAACTCTAAAAACAAGAACAAAAGCCACACTCCAAGACAAGCTATGCATCTCCCGTGCTTAAGCCAAGCGTAATCTTGGCATAATTTGGCATAACTTCAAGTAAGAGATTTTGTGTTACAAAGATATTCTTTGCTTCCAAGCCTTTCAAAAGAAATCTTCCAAATGGGCTTATTTTGTACCTATTTTTTATAGCTGCCTATGGAAGTAATAAACCCAAGATTTCAGGTATTGTGTCAAAGAAAAAGGGCTTAGCTAGAATATCGGGCTTTGAAATTGCTGACATGTACACTCCCCAGTCTTGGACAGTTTATGATTTTGTGCAGTTGACTTTTTTTAAGGATTCCTTTAGAGCATCTGGAAACATATAAATATTAAAAGTACTACTTAAACCTGGAGAATGGTCTTTTGGAAATAAATGTGAAAACACATATACTACTTCATGAAATTTGGTAATGCAAATGACAGTTGCCACACAGAGCAACTGTAATCTCTGTCTACAATGACAATACTGGGGTAACCATGCAATTCTGTTTCTGTTATTATTTTAATGAAATTTTGGTTCAGAAGTTGAATCATATGTTATTTAGCAATGTGTGAAGCTGGTCTGGAGCAATAGCTGTGGCTAGAAGAGTGTTTTCAGAGTTGCAAATGAAGTTCCTAATTGTCCTACAGAAAGGAGTAAAACATTTACTCAGCAGTTTAATCATTTAGAGGCTAAAATACCCTAATACTACCATAAATTTGTTAGGAGATAATACCAATTTCTATGAAGATAGGACCACTCTTTCTTCAGAAATGTCCCATTAGCTACTCTGATCTTCTTAATCTGTTAGTGATAACATTGATCTGGTCAGGAACAGCATTGATATTTAATAAAATGTTGTGTCTGAACTTCAGCAGAAGAAATTCAAGAATTTCTGTGTGATGGTGATTGTTGGGTGTTAAAGGGGATGAGGGTGAAAGTAATACTGGTCTTTGCGCAAAATAATAGGATTGTTAATTCCCTGTGCTGCGGTTGCATGTGCTAGTAAAACTGTAACAGGAAGAGTGCTAAAAAAAGCCTGTTTGCTGTGGACATCTGTTAACTTTTCACTCTGAAAAAGGAGCATCTACTGCAGACAGAATTACTGTCTAAAAATGCTTCTGTTTCTTTTTCGTCTCTCCTACCTTCACTGCATCTCTAAGGCTGGTTTTTACAAGAACTCCATCAAGTTGCCTCTGTATCTTTCCTTAAATCTTTCTGGGTCTGCCTTTTCTGTGTTGCCAGATGAGTAGTGAAAAAACCATCATAACTGAAAATCTTGGTAGCCCTCATATGCTGACAGGTAGTCAAAGAATATAATCATGGAAAAGCTAAATTAGGTCTCTGCATTGGGAGTTAGACTGTGTCTCTATAAGAAAGAGCAGAAACTCATGAAAGCAGTGGAAGTAAAAGAACGCAAACGAACTTTGTTGAAAACCTCAGTGTGATCAAATAAAGCTGTCATATAGGGCACAGATTTGTATAAAGGGGTGTTCAGAGGATAAAGAAATGCATAAAGGGTACATAAATGATATTGCTTTTGCTCCAGCAGGTTTGATGGTAAATTTGAGTAATAGTCAGGAGGCCGTGGCTATGCAGATACTTAAAATTTATTATATGCAGTAATCATTGCTGTGCACAAGATGGCACAGTGAATACAGCCATCAGAAAAGCAGGTTGGTAAGGTGTGCAAAGATCCTTCCTTTGCTATTGACTGGGTCTTTGCTGTTAACTGGGATGGTTCTTGCCAACTAGGATTGATCCAAATATGTCTGCCCCAGGCTCAGTGCTGAATGCCTTTCTGTCCTTCTGAAGTAATTAATGTACACTTCCTAATGTCTTCAAAGTTTCTTCTGAAAGCACTGCCACAGTTCCATTTTTGGTAGCTTCCTGTTTTGATAATGTTAAATATATTCAAATATTCAGCTAGGTAGGGATGCAGTGATCATGTTAACAGCAACATGTCTGTAGTTCAATCTGTTTATAGCTGCATCCTTCAGGCTCCAATAACCCAGTTACCTAGCAACAATAATTAGTCTTCATCATTTCAGACCTGTTAAGAAACATTGTTCTATCTCACTGGAAGTGTAGAAAGAGTGCTGAGCCCTTTTACTGGGACAGATACAACCAGTTGTAAGCTGTTAATGAGCCCAAGCTATGTTATGTTTCTTGTATTGCTGAATCTAAAGAATGGAAGTTTTGTTGCTGATGGTGACAGTTTTCCCTTGTGTGAGACAGTTTGTTCCTGTAGGCATTTCATTCCATGAGTGGTGATGGGTGGTAGGGAAACAACCATGGCAACACTTCAGAGATAACTTAATTGGAAGGGAAACTGAAAACAGCTCTATGCAATAGCTGGTTCAGTTTTGTCTCATTTTAAACCTGCCTGTGGTACTTTTACCCTCTAGCTAGGATATATCATGTTCAATTTCTAGGCTGAAGTCTTAACCAACGGCAAGTGGTGTGGCATTGTAGGATTGGCATCTCCATGTGATAAGACACCTCTTGTTCTCTGTACAGTTGTGTCACTTATGTTTCTGTTTTTGTGACGTCATACTGTTTGTTCCAATTATGCCTACTGTTTGCTAGTGCACTTTTAATTAGTGCTAACCTTTTCATTCTTTTTGGAGACAGGAGTGGTTGTAGAAATGCTGCTCATATGCTTTTATATTCGTTTTCTTCAGGATTTGTATATAATGTCACACCCTACATGGAATACCATCCAGGTGGTGAGGATGAACTAATGAAAGCAGCAGGAACTGATGGTACAGATCTCTTTGATCAGGTAAGAACAACCGTCAGCAAACGACACTTGCTCACTGTACTTTGAAAAATGTGTGTTTTGCGATTGTTTTTAGGGCATTTGAGTGGAAATGGTGATTTCAACTTTTTCAGTCTTAAGGAAAGGCAGCAGGTCACTGCTCAGAATTACACTTACATGTGCTGGAAGAGACATGTAGTTTAAACTTTGTATCAAAAGACAGTAATGACAATGTCACTATGTTGTTAGAGTTATGCTTCAATTAGACCTCTTTTTTTAGCAGAAATGGCAATAAAGCTAGCAACAGTTGGAGATTCCACCTTAATAAATTGCTGCAATGACTACTGTTGTTGGAGAGGCTTGTTTTTCTAAGAGCTTTCACTATTTAAAAAAAGCTTGTAGAATTCTTTGTCTATTTACTTGGCAGCTGCATTATCAGAAAATGCTGGAGCTTTTATTAACTTTACTGGTGAACAAATCACAAGATGACAGTTGGTCTCTTATTTGTTTACTATTTCTTTAAATGTGTTGAAAGTACTCAGAAAATAAAGGTTTTGGAGCGTGGGTATGCTTTCTGCAAGGAATCGCAAACTTGGTGCTGTAAAATGGAATTCACTGAGTTGATATTTTTTAAAACAGACATTCTGTAGATCTCCATTACTCACTAGGTTTATCTGAGAAATTGGGGAAGAGCAGAAAAGAAATCTCTGTTTCTGAAAGGAAGTGTGTTACTTCTTTACATGACATGTGTCAGAGTACGTTATGCTTTCATTTGCAAAATGTTTTTAATGTTGCAAATAAAGATGAATAATGTTTTAGCTTTGTTGAGTTTATGCTTGGTTAATCCTTTCACAAATGAAGTGTTGGTTTTGGGCATAATTCTTTGATTTCAAAAAATCTGTAGTATCAAGTATCCAGTATCCAAGGTTGTGGCTTGGAATTATGTTGCTGGGTCATTATATGATGTCCTTAAAAACAGGAGTCTTGACATCAGTAGTATTTGGGGAAGCCCCTGTAGTTAAGTTCAGATATATGCATGCGACTTTCTAGTTTTTTGTCATGGGAATGAAACAGGTTTAGATCCTGAAAATATGATTTTCACTTTTACTGTTTCTGGCAGCTTACCACTTTCCTGTAACTGGAGGTGTTTGTTTTCCCTTGTCCTTTAGCATTCTGTGTCTGTCAGACAGCAGTTTTTTTTTTAGAGCTTGGTAGATTGCTAGTGTTCCCCAAATTTCTGGAAAAATTAACTGTCATTCATAACATTTCATTTCCTTCTGTTACCTGTATATGAGGAAACTACAACTTGTTGATGATATTTTTTATCTCATCTTCTTAGTTAGTCCGGTTTAAAGTTCTTATTTTTAAATCTAGATACCATTCAAATTTGTCATGCAACACTTTGTTTCCTTTTCTCTTCTTGTGATGTTATCCTGGATGCCCTATCAGAATTCGCTTTTCTGCCTTCCATTTCCTCTACAAGTTCTCCAGTTCTGGTCTGTAAAGCTACTGCTTTTTCTTCACTTTATTTTACTTTCTAAAATAGGGAATTTCCAAATGATTCAGTGATAGTAAGACAGAAGCAAACAGAAATACACCAGCTTGGTAGGAGGTGTTTGTTTTTCTTAACTATTATTCTTTATGTTTGTTTCCTTCATCCCTTTTCTCTTCACTTGTCTAAACAAGACTAATAAACATTGTGGTAATGACAAGGTCTTTGTTCTGTTAGGTGTGTAGTATGCATCATAAAAATGCTGTTCTGAAATATATTCTGTAGCTCATGATGTTCAGATATTGCAAAGTATAAATGAGTAAATTAAAGTATTGTTACTTTTTTCATAATCCCTTTGTTTCATTTAATGCCGTGATATCTGTAATAGAAGTAAAAATAAGTACTGACTGATGTAATAGTGACTTCTAATGTGTTTAAAAAGTAATCTACTAAATGACTTATATTAGTCAATGTACAAAAATGAACTTTTCTATTTCAGTGCATAGAACAACATAGTAATATTTCCAAATTTTATGAAAAAAAATTTTGTTTATGTAGGTTCACCGTTGGGTCAATTATGAATCAATGCTGAAGGAATGTCTTGTTGGGAGAATGGCTGTCAAGCCTATTGCTGCTCCAAAAGGTGAGTTGTTTTATGAAATATTGTCTATTCTACTTTATTCCAAAATTATCTGGGAATTATGAGAAAACCTAAGTTACCTCATATTTATGAGGAGACCCTCTATTCTTGCATAGAGTTGAAGGCTTTTGTATATATTAGTTTTTTACAGCAGACACCGGAGGATGAAATTGGTGTATAGTGGAAGACTTCTAGTAATGTACTGCTGTTTCTTTGGTTTTTAGTCATTGGAAAACAGCTGTGCATGTGTATATAGAAACAACCTTTTACTGCTCTGCCATCCCTCTTTTTTCTTCTGATCCCAGAGGGCAAACTGTCATAGGCAGCTCTCAAATTGAAATAAAAGTCAGTATTTTCAATCTGGTGATTTCAGCACCTTACATACACCTGGCAAGTTGCATACGTATTGAGATACTTGAATATACTTCATGGGCAGTTACTCTTTCCAGAGCACTTTATTGGGTCCTTTAGTTTGAATTTACCATGAGAAAATTCTGCTGATACTACAGACTCCTTTGTGCCAGGAGAGCAAGAAATGTAGTATAGTCTTAGAGTGCAGGTGATGGTTTCCAGAAACTTTGGTCTTCAGTCTGTTTTCGGTTTGTAGGCCACAGCCAAAATTTCCTATACCTGGGAAGCAGACACTGTTACTCAGTATCAGCTCTTAGCAAAACTGCAGTGAAAACGTGAAATGAATAATGATTACAACTATTTTTTCCAATTCTGTGCCATACTTTAGTTTACAATTTGAGCTATCTTGTAGCTCTTCAGCTCCTGAAGAAGTGCACTGTGTGCTTGCTTAATGCTTCGATGACATCGTCTTAACAGTTAGGTTAACAGTTTGGTCTTTGTGTGAAGTGGAATAGTATTTTACATCTCCTTCAGGCTAGGTAGATAATTCCAGTCTGGAAATTTAAGGTAAATGCTGGGAAGTATGGAGAAACCTCAGCGGCCTAACTGCCTCACTGAGTTGAGGCACTACAGAGACATTATTCCTACTTTGTCAACTGAGTTAGAAATTTAAAAGTAAACATGAATTTTGGTGATTTTATTAATCTAACTTTTCTGCAACTGGAAGGAATTATTGTGACAGCCAGGCAGTGAAACATAAACACATCTTTGCCCCTGCTGGCTCTGGCGGTTCATTTTCTGCTGTTCCCTTTTTCTGCTTTGTTCTGTAATAGGACTACCCATTTTGCTGTAGTAAAATCTGCAGGATAAAGGTTGTCAGCTATATAAAACCAGTTCTGTTGCCTTTGTTACTTTTTGTTGGAGTCCAGGACATGTGGAAAACCCCTCAAACTGCCCTGGGGGGTCTGAGACCCTGGCTGGGTCCCCAGGAAAGCATTGTCTTTGACCTTAGTCCATGGGAAAAACTTCCAACACTTACAGATTNATTAGGGGGTTGGCGGGGTGAAAATCCTGTCAACTTTTAGCCATTTCAGACTTGAAAAAATGCACTTTTGTTAATAAAGAATTGAATTGATAACAGAACTACTGAGTCATTTAGGTTAGAGAAGACCTCCAAGATCGAGTCCATCCTTTGAACAGCCACCACCTTGTCAACTAGACCACGTCCAGTCATTTCTTGAACAATTCCAGGGATGGTGACTCCACCACCTCCCTGGGCGGCCTGATACAATACTTGACAGCCCTTTTAGGGAAGTTCTTCCTAGTCTCCAACCAGAACCTCCCCTGGTGCAGCCAAGAGGTCGATCCTCCCCCCGGCTACAGCCTCCTTTCAGGAAGTTGTAGAGAGCAGTAAGGTCCCACCTCAGCTTCCTCTTCTCCAGGCTAAACAACCCCAGCTCCCTCAGACACCCCTCGTAGGATTTACCCTCCAGATTGTTCATCAGCTCTCTGGCCTTTCTCTGGAACTCTCCAGCACTGAACTTGCTGAAATCCTTCACTGGAAGATTCTCAAGGGTTACGTTGATTCCTGGGAGGTTATATATCCTCCTCCAAAATGACTGACTTACCTCACTATTAGCCAGCAATAATTCTAGTCTTTTATCCTTCCAGAAGACCTTATTATGCAAAGTTTGCATTTCAGAATAGAAGAATAAATTACTAAGTTAAGGTGCATGTTTTTGAATAGAGTATTAAATGGGCCCCATAAATATAGAGGGAAGACAAGGCTTCAAATTATGGATTATATTGCTTTCTTTTTGTGACAGAGAGTGAGTGTTCAGTCATAGGACAAACACTGGTAGTTGCTGTTTGGTGCAGTCTCAGTACAGAGCAAGGAAGGCAGCTGTAGGTTTGTTGGGGCATTGCTGGAAGATTTGTATTTGTTTAGCTTAGGGTTTTTTTCCTATGTTCTGATGGTTTCTTGGGAGATGGTGCAATTTGCATACTGAACTGCTTAAGGAAGCTGAAGTTTGTCCTTGCACACTAGGTGATTTGTTTTTTGAGAAAGAAAAGTCTTTTGAAAATGCTGGTGATAATGTTTTGTCAACTTGTATTTTAAGAACGTTGCTTCATGCTTTGGTAGTGACTAAGAAGAAATTCTGAAATGTCCCTTCTGTAGTTTTACAGGGATCTTTGCACTGAAACATGTAGGGTTTGTACTTGCTGAGAATGCCACTGCAATGCCAATGTATGTAAGAAATGATTTCAGGGTCTCCCTCAGCAACCCTGTACAGCGTGAAACTGCCTGCTGTCCCTTCAGGGTGCTCAGCTGTGAACGTTAACACATTCTGAAAAAATTTAATACTGCTGGTGTTTCCAGAGACACTTGTTAGTCTATAGTAACATAGTCCCCTTGTTACTTTAGTGGTTACTTGGGAGTCAGAATGTATGTTGTACTATTGTTAATTCAACAAGATTAGACTGAGAGCTGTGATGTCACCCAAGGAAGAGAGGCGGGGCTCTGCCTTCAGTGTGTCCCACACGGTCCATAAAATTGCAGTGCTGATTTCTGTGCAGTGTGTTAAAATGTAATGAAATTAGAGTAGACTTCTAAATACAAAAAATTACCTTTCATTAGAAAGAAGTTTTTGTGAACAACTTGCACATCCTGGCAGAAACAAAGAAGTGGTGTATAGTAGAATATGCAGACATATGTTGTCTCAAACAAAATTTTGTGGAATATTTTCTTTTTACCTCAACTAAAAATATGTGGCGTATTTTTTTCTTGCCTTACAATGGTATGACATGAAAGACTGATGAAGGTTGTTCTTGAAGAGCTCTCAAGTAATTTTGCAATACAGTATGGTAGGTGCTTTGCTCTAGGAGCTTTCCTTAGCTTCTCTCTAGCATTTTTCCTCTAACATTAGGTGGTGTGGGAAGAATATGGAAGAACAAGGAAGAAACATTCCCATTTTGGTTTTCATAAAAGGGAGCTGGAAGAACAGATTAGTTTCTCCTACTTCCCAAACTTGGCTCCCATAAGAGAGAATATAAATTGGATCTTTTATATTAGGACATTCTAAGATGTGCAATGTAGAGAAGGGCAGAAAGGGGCCCAGGTATATCCAGAGGTCTGCTTTCCCCATAGATTTCCTGTGAACAGAAGGACATGTGGCTGAAAGGTGCAGTGCCTTTCCCATCAGGTTGAGCACCTTATAAATGAATTGACTTCATGTAATCCACCTGCTTGGTCTTTGTGGTTTTTGTTTTTGTTGTTTGTTTGTTGTTGTTTTGTGTTTGTTTTTTTTTCTGCTAGAGTTAGTTGGTTTGGAATAGTTGTAGCATACTGTAGAATTGATGAAAAACTCAATAACTTGAAAATAAAATCATTTGGCAGCAGGAGCTTATAGAAAGACTTTTTTTCCTGTGTTCCAGATTTGCAGTCTGCTATGTCATGTTGTGAGACAAGTGTCATTGGAATTCCTAACAGATTCAGTGAGCTTCTTAGCTATAAAGTTTATAAAAGATGATTTGTGGTGGGTTTTTTTGGAAGTGTCAGGGTTCTGCCATTTCCTGTCCTGCAACTTTTGGTGCTTGTAATGTACCAGTTTTTTAATTAGACATAATCTTTTGGAGTGGTAGGTAATCAGTGCTGCATTTATTTGTTGCCTCTTGATGTCTGAAGCATCTGGTCATTCTGTTAAGCCTTTTGGAAGGTTTATTTGGAGATCCTTACTTTGGCTAAATTAGCATGATGTGGGTAAGTACTGTAACTTTTTGACTTCTGTGCTTGTTTCTTCTTAATGCTTGCAGAGGTTTCTTCTACTGTGTCTGAAGACAAGAAACAGATGAATGGTAAGTTTTCACCTGAGTTGAAGNTTTTCAAAACAAATTGCACTTTAAGAATCTTCTTAAAGGTGCAAAGCGATATACAGAACAGACGATTGGGGATACAGGCATCATAAAGTCACTCTAGGACAGGAGTGAATCTCAAAGTTATGCTTGAGAATATCATTGAATGAGCAGTATTTACCGACATTTCTCTTTGCATTTGAATCCAGAGCTGAGTCTGTAGTGATCTGTGGAAATTTCAGAAGGCAAAATCCTAACCAAGTATTTTGAATTCTGTGTTTGAAAGTATTGTAAAACTGCAGTAGAGTAGTGTAGACAAGGGAGGTACGGGATGGACAAGCAAGGTCAGCTTATCTGCAAAGTGCCAGGAAGATTTTCTGCCCAAGTCTTTTCTGTCCAGTCAGGTCTTCCACTTGTTTTGCTGGATCTTCTTTTTCTTTTCAGGTGCAAATTTTTGCATTTCCTTCTGAGCTTCATGAAGTTTTTGTCAGCCCGTTTCTTCAGTCTCTCTGCATCATTTAATAACCTCAACCTTTCATGTTTTGCCTGTTTGCATGATGTGGTATTGCTCTGACTGGGGGAGTGTGTGCCCTGTAGGTTGCTAGTGACGGTGTGAAACAATATCAGTATTTCCTGTTCCCTAGGGAGTGCTAACAGTAACTAGTCTCCAGCTGGACTTTGTATGCTGATCACACCTTTTGTGACTGGTAGTTCTACTCATTTTCTGTCTGTGATGCAATCCACCTACCAAGCCCAGCTCTTTCTTTCTCATGCTATGAAGATGGCATGAGACCTTTTACCACTGGCCTTGCTGTCCAGTGGGATTGTGCAAAGCAGTCCCGTTATGTGCAAGGTTGTAATTCTGCTGTTCATCTGCTCACCTTAAACTCTTCATTTCATGCCTGCCATCAGCCTTTGGCTTCACCCACAGCTTTTCTTTATTTGTGATCACCATGACTAATAGAACACTTTGCTTAATTGGTTCACTGATCACCTGAATCATCGTCTTTTTATTACAGCGTGAATCACTGTTTTCATGTAGCATCTTACAGTATTTCAAAATAATTCGTAAATAACTTGGTTTGCCAGAATGTTCTGTATTATTGTGGCTGTTCATATATTTCTCTGGACCTGCAGAAGGAAGTATGACCATGGATTCCTGTTATCCCTGGAGACCAAGCAAATCATATGATGTGTGTTCTCAAGAAAGGCTTAGCTTTTGAGAAGGCTTTTATCGTTTGGTGATCAGGTTTTCTTTTGCAGTGATCTGACTGCTCTGCCATTTAGTTTCCTTGGCAGCTGCAGATGGTGTGTACTTAAGAGTAATTAAGGATCAAAGAATATGTCATTCGACTGAGTTTTAATTGATTTGTGTTAATTCTGGATGATCAAATAGTTTTGACAGATTGGATTAGACCAGAATGGATCTTTTTGTTTTTATCTACTTCCCATGTGGTAGAGCAACTCAATTATGCGTTTTAAGCTTGTAGTCATACTACAAAAATTACTAACATTTAGAAGATAATAATCTGGGTAACTGGGAATTCATGTGCTAATTATTTTATGCATAGCCATTTCAGGTTTGCAAGGTTTGCCTTTGAATGGGCTTGAAACCTGCACTTACCAGCTGTTCAGTCTGCAGCTTCCTCCATCATCATTCTATTTAGCTTCTTTGTGTTAAAACTGATGCAGAATTGCAGTTGCTTTTGTCTCTCTCTGTCCTCAAGTTTTTGCCAAATGTGTTCAATTTCTATGATGCTAGAGATTAGCATAACTGACATTTTGAAAGACTGACCAACTGTTGCTTCCCAGCAACAGCTGTTTCAGACTGTTTCACGCAGTTAAATAGTTGAAGTGAGTATCCAAATTCTGTGAAAATTCCTAGCAAAGTGCTGTGTAGAAAGATTAGGGCTGATATCTTTGCTTAACTGACTGACATTAAATTTTACTTGTGAATTAGATTAGGTCAGACATCTCAAATTGAATGTTTTCATCTGAATTGTATAAACAAATAGTTCTGTTAAAGGAAAGTCATGCAGATTACCTTTTTTGTCTTTTTGTGCTTCACAAGGTGTAAAAGCACAAGCTAATAACAGGTGAAACTGAACACAGCACAAATACTGTGGTGTATGGAACTCTTAATTTCTGAAGTAGACCTCTGTGGTTTAGGATCCTGCTCTCCAAGGGAAACTGCTGAATAAAAACTAAATACAAAATGTACATAATCTGGCTCCTGTGGAAATAAAGCCACCAAATACTGTTTGAGGACACTTAGAACATGCAATTATAAAAACCAAAACCACAAACCCCAAACATACCTGAGTTATTTATATTAAGCAAGCATCCCACCAAATATTTTAATGATTCTCTGCTCTTTGCAGGTGTGCTTCCTGAGAAGAAAGTACTGGCTCCTTCTGCTAAAGATTTAAGTCCGAGGTAAGCCTCTGCCTGTCATTGTCCGTTGGACATTCTGTTTAAGAATTCTGTGCAATTCTTAGTAGATCCAAGGCAAGTTCTTCCATAGGTAGCTCTTGAAATTTCAGTTAAATGAGTATATGCCATTACCTTGTATAAGTAGGCAAGTTGAAGTTTAAACAATTTGACAGCAGTCATATGGGCAGATGATGGTTCTTTGCTTGTTCTGTTGATTCCTAAATCTTGTGCTGCCTTGATAGTATACAAATGTATGGTTTATATTTGCAGGCTGCTCAGTTTTGTTTCTTGAGAAATCTCATGGAAAGTGATTCCAACTGGACTGATTACTTTCTTGACACTAACTAATTTGTCCATAAACAATTGCTGTGCCTTGAAAAAGGCATCATTTCAAGCTGGAGTATATTAAGATGTGATAGCTTCATTCAAGTCTCTACAATATGTAAAGCAAAGCAGGCCCTAAAAGGTCCCTGTGATATGGCTGCTGCTGTGTCTGAGGTGTCATTTCACTCCATGATGCCTTTGGTCCTCAGGGTGCAGTCTCTCACTTGGCATCAAAATCCCCTGGGAGCGTGTGTTCTCTGGGCTAGTTACATGCCCTAGTAATAAATTACTGTGGGTTGTGAACAGCTGGAATGAGGTTTATTTTTTGAAATGCTCTCCAAATCTTTCTGCCTTTCTTCCTGTGTGTGCCTGGCATATTCTGGCATGTGACTAGAAAGTGTGCAGCCTAAAATGTGTTGGCTGTCAGGAGTGTTTGCTCCTCCCTTTGTGCCTGTTTTTCTGGTCCAGGAACAGATGGAAGTTACCTCCTGGCAAGTGTAAGGCCATGCAAATAATAAGCATTTGAAGGCTTTT
>WBMY01001062.1:757713-789236 GCA_013397315.1 Donacobius atricapilla | reverse complement strand
TTTTTTTTTTTTTTTCATCTTCTGAGGGATTTGTAGTAGTCATGGTAACACTGCTTTACACTCCAGTTGTGCAGTATTAACGATAACATGAGGTTATGAGAGGAATGTGTCTTGAAAAGCCCATGTGCTTTTCTTCAATGTGCTATTCTTCAAACTTTTGTAAAAACTTAAAAAAAGAAAACAGAAGGTCAAAGAAATAGCATTTACTATTATAAAGGGTACTTAAAATTTGAAAAATAGTTATATTGGTCACTGTACTTGGATTGCAGTATACATGGTGGAGACTTCTCAGAACACTTTTTAAACATCCATTAATTGAGAACTGTTTTGACCTCCCCCATCCCTTCCTAATTCTTTGCTAGTGTCCAGCTCTTGAGATCTTACTATCATTATACAATAGCTTTTTTAAATGATACTGCAAGAAATTATAATTTTTCAGTATTAAATATCTGCTGTGTAAATTTAGAACAAATCAACCTGTGGTACTTGAAAATTCATGAAAATGTTCAGATTTTCATATTCTTTGGGGATGACTCAAGATCTTTTTATCCTGTGTCCTGAATTGCTAAGTAGCATGGAAATAACATACCCAAGTTTTTAATTGGAAGTAGAAGACTTCCAATTCTGTAATAAAAACTGGTGCAGTGGAAAGTAGTAACTTGCCTAAAAGCATGGGATGGTTTTATTTTTATGGTACAGGTTATTTATTTACTCTTTGTTCATGTTGGTATTTGTTTGTAGTATCTGGATGTAGAGTACTTTTCATATTATTTGAGCTGTTTTTCTGTCTGCTCTCTAGGGACAGAGGTAGTAAAACCATACACACCTGTGTTGCCTTTTTTGCCACTGGATTTCCAAGAACCACTTCACCACGATGGTGTGCATATATATTTAATGATTAAAATTTATTCCCATGGACTGTTCACACAGGCACTTGACCACCTGCAAATTGGTAAATATATGTTGGGGGCTTGTGTTTGGTTTTGCAACAATTGCATTGTTTTTAAAGATTCACTGTCTGAGTATTTTGGTGTTCTTACTGTTTACCTACTTAATCAGGACTTACTTAAAACTTCTTTTAAACCTTTCCCTCCATTCCCTGAATGTAAAGGCTTGTCCTCACTGTAACTAGGAGTTGTCCATTACAGAAGGCTCTCCTTTGAGTGATGTATGTGAACTGTATCACACATCATAGTTGATGACTTTGATGTCATATGCTCTGAGAACAACTTTTTGTACTTCTGCAAAAGAAAATAGGTCTGGTTTATGGGATTTAGGATGCACTTCCTTTTCCATTTCAGATATGGAGGTAGATTTTCAACACTGACTTTGCAAATGTTTGTGTACTCAAATTGTGTAAAATCCATCAAGACAAAAGACTTCGTACATCTCTTCTTTTAACAAGAATGATCCTTATGTGAAGTGTATAGTACCTTTCTGAAAGAAATCCTAATATTACAAAAATGATGACAATATGAAATACGAAATGGCCTTTAAAAAGTCAGAATGCTAATTAGCTTGTTTTCATCAAATTAATGTTTACTTTTTATTTTTTTAAATAAAGGAGACTATATTTCTGTCAGCAATCCTGAAGGCAACTTCAAGAAGTCACAAGTTCAAACTTCAGAAGATCTCCTTTTATTGGCAGGAGGCACAGGTTTCACACCAATGGTTAAGCTGCTGAATTTTGCTCTGACTGAAGTTAGCTGTCTCAGGTATGTGGACTTCGTGACACACAGACTTCAGTGTAAATAAAACAATTAGCAAAATAAAATGGTACAAAAGCATTTTTCTTCACCTTACACCAAAAACTGACATATTTTAGGGAAGGGTCTGAAGCTGAGGCAACTTCCATATATTTGGTTATTGGCTACAATCAAGGTAATGGAGTGATTTGCATTTTGAATTTTAATTGTGGTACAAATGAGCTCACCAAGTAGAAACTTTGAGGAGTTTTTTTTAAATTAGCTTCACATTTGAGTGTCTTTTTTTAGTACATTAATATTACAATGTAGATATTGGGTTTTGGACTGAGGAGGGCTGCAAGTGTTTACTTATGTCTTCTCTCTGATACATTAGAATGGTTAGCTAATGGTTTTTGCCTGTTAAGCAGCAGTAACACATTGTTCCCAGATGAGTTCCAGTTTTCACAGATTTATATGCCATTTATATAAGTACAGCATTAAGTATATTAGAATTAATGAAAAGGTGTGTATTGCATATGCTTTCTGAACTCTGTAAAATCTACAAGAAAGCATTATTTGTTCTTGGTCAAGGGAGCAGGTTGTTATGTCCTTCAGAACTGCAGAACTAGTACTTCTGCGTTTCAAACAGATTAATTGTACATTAATCTTCATACTAAAACTACAAAGGATGACATAGACTGCTAAAGTTTGTTTGTAAAAAAACAAACCCTAAATCCAGACACTATTCTTTTATTGTTATATTTCAGCAGTTACATGTAATCCTGTTTCCTGAGCAGAGGGACTGTGCTGTTTGGCTCTTCCAAAATGTCCTGTACTGTCAGTGGCAGATAAAAAGTGTCTGACTGGCTTTGCAAATCCAAAGAATAACAAAGTGCTTGGGAACATATTTTTAGCTCTTTTCAGCATAATTTCCTATGGGAACTCAGTGTTAGTTTAGAGTGCACAGCATCTGTTTCCTTACTAGTCAAAGTAAATGAATGTTTCCTTCTTGCTGTGGAGGCTGGTTAGGTGCTGGAGTGACTTGAACTGAGGCAGGTGCTATTTATATGTAGACACTTTAAGGCTTTGTTTTTCTGACTGTTCTAGGCAATTTGGTTCCTTGGCCTTATATTTGCTCTTTAACCCTCAATTTATTTTTTGGGAAAGTATTACTGAGTGTCTTTTTTATATGTATGTTTATCTTTATGAGATACATAAGTGTATATGTATATATGAGCAGTATAAATATGATTAGCATAGAATTATCTTACTTTGCAAAGTAACTAGCCATAAGCTTGGATTGCATATGCTAAGACACAAATTGCAGAAAGCTGAGCAATAATCTGTACAACGACAGACTTGTCACCTGAGGGTGCCAAAGCAACCTCTGACTGTAGTGCTGGGCGAGTGCTGCTGAGCCTCTGGGGCTGCACTGTGAACGCTGGAGAATCTTCAGCTTCCCTGGGCAGCATTTGCTGCGATGGGCTTGGATAATTGGATTTTCATTCTTACTGTCTAGACAAGGTCTGCCTATTATCTTGTAAGTCTATTTCTTGCCTACTGTAAACAGGCAAAATAATTTGTTCCATTCATAGCTGCACTATTCTTTCATGCATCAAGTCGTGATGCTCTTTCTTCAGTCTTGTTTCCCCTCTTAGAGGCCAAATTGTATTTGGCCAAAGTATTAGCTATGAAAGAATATTGGTCCTCTATGCTTCCTTTTTTAGATGAGTTATTTTTGCTGCTTTTGTTACAACTGCAGTCGGGTGGGTGCGTTTCTTAAAGGAGACTGAAGCACAAAGGCACTAAACACTAGGTATAGGCGGCTAATGCTCTTCTCAAGTACAGGATGCTTGTAATCTATTCTTGATTCTCCTTGATAGTATCTTTGTCTCCAGCATTTTCATTTCAAAATTACCACTCTGTTCTCATATTCACTTCTAATATAATATCCCACTTTCATCATCATTCTTGTTTGGAAGGTAATTTTTTAACTTTCTATCTCCTTCCTCCATGTTAAAATCTTTTCAGGGTATCTAACTCCTCTTTCTGAGCAGTCTTCCATAAGACCTTGCAAAACAGTGTTTTTAGTTCATTAAAATCTACATCCCTTGAAGTAATTTCCAGTATGTTAGATTCACTCTCTTTCCTTACAAAGGCTGATGAAGCTTCTTATTTGTTATCTAAATTTTTGTCATTATTCTGTCAACCAGCTTTTCTTTACTGGTGGGGTTCTTACCTAAATTTCCACTTTTTCATTTAAGTTTTGTTCTCCCTTATTTCCAGCAAGACTGTGACCAGTTTATTCCAAGTTTGTAATTTTCTGCTCTTCATAGTACTGAGTACTGAGCAGAACTGCAGCAGATACGTTTGTCTACCCAGGGGAGTACCAGTAAGAGTGTCTCAAAACATTATTCTCCAAATAACCAGTTTCTACTTTTGTGCCCAATGAACAAAATGCATGGCTTTCCTAGGCACTTTTTATTGACTCTCCTCCCACCTGAGTAACCCTTGTTGCTTTGGTGCACTGTGCCACCATTTAGAGGACTACTTTAGTGTAGTGGGCTTTATTTTCCATGTTCTCAGAGAACTGGGCCCTGGGAAACTGGTAAAGATTCTGGCACATTCTGGTTTCTGCATAAGATGATTTTATTATTTAAAGATGTAGCATAGCTGATTTGGGGCTGTTTTGTCTGCACTGGGCAAGTTTTCCAAAGCTCATTCAGTGTGTCTCATTTTGACTTATAATGCTCTGGAGAAAGCAAAATATATAAGTAAAATGCTTCTGTATGATGCATTAAGTTCTGATTCTTCAACAGAAACAATCTGCGATTAATTTTAATTTGTGTTGGTTTGTTTTTTTAAGGACAGTGAAGCTGATCTTCTTCAACAAAACCGAGGATGACATACTCTGGAGAAACCAACTAGAGGAATTAGCTCTTAAAGATGAAAGGTAGTTAAAAGTCTTGTGGAGAGCAACTTGTAACATCTCTGTGTACAGAACAAGTCTTGGGGCTTAGACCAGCTGTACAGCTTTGGCACAAGGACAGATTCTGATTCTGTAAGCTCTTAGCTAAGAATATAATGAGACCTAGGGAGTGGAAGGAGATGCACTGCTCACAGATGCATAGCAGAGGCTGTGTTATGTTCTGTAGGTCCCATGGGAAGCCAGGGATTTGATTTACAGTGTTTAATAGATGGTTATTGGAGATGATATGTTAGATGAGATGATTTTTAAAACTGAGAAGCTTTTTGATGCAGAAAGAAATTTGCCTTAGCCTTAACAATAGAAAAGACAGTTATGCAAAAAGAAGCACAGAAGAGCGAGAGAAGGGGAATGTATCCCAGGAGAAACATTCTGAATTTAGAGAAGTCTTATAAAAATCTTTTTGGTGTCACTGGTTATGAAAATGTTTATGTAGAAATTAAAAGTTTAAATAGACTCATTACTTAGTTTTTCTCTTAATAAATGGTGCATTTTGCCCTCAATTACAATGTAATTGCAGATTAAAATGCAAGTAGTGCACATGTAATGTTAATTTAATTCAGCAGGCCATAGTTCTGTCAGGAGACACATGATTATCAGGTTACCCTTTAATTTCAGTTCTCTTGCTGTTACCACTAGATAAAGTGTCACTGCCTAAATTCTTTGTGATAAAAACAGGTTTTGTGTATGGTTAATTCTTAGTTGAATTCTTCCTCAGTAGAAACCACTTATTCCTTCTCAACACTGAAGTGAAAAATCAATACTGTTTCATACCCTAGTGATGTCTGGCACATTCAAAGCTTTGTAGTCTAGACATCGTGCAAATTTCAAGTGAAAGCCTGTTCTCCCTTTCCATAGTAGCCTCAGATACAGAAGTGCTTGGTTTTTACTCAGTTACTATTCTGTTAGTGAGTTTTTGAAACCAACATTCAGTAATGAGTGTTTTCTCATTACTGAAATTGTACTGACATTTTCACGAGTTTGGCCAAGCGTTCTTACCTCACTGCTTGTGTATTGAGCTACACCAGCATTTGTGTATATCTCACTAATGGAGCAGTAAAATATGTGTTTAAGTATCTTAATTGGTGCTGGCTTGGGTTTTTTGTAAGCTGAAATACTAAGCTAGAATTTTTAACATTAAAAGATCTGGTTAAATAAATATGCAATTTTGGCAATGATTTGACTGACTTGATCAGTAGGAATGATTAAATACCTGTGAGAGCTGATACTGCAATAGGGAGCTTAGCAGAACAGGAAGATAATCAATCACAGGAGACGTTAGTGTCTTTGTCACTAGTATTTTGTGTAGCAGATTTCTAATCAGAGGTAATATTTATGAAATACTCTTCTGCTTACCAGGTTTGAGGTTCAATTCATTCTTTCACAACCATCAAAAGAGTGGGTAGGTAAACAGGGGAAGATTTCTTCATCTATTCTCTCTGAGTTTGTGAAAAGAAGCAGAAGAGACTCCAAAGTGCTTATCTGCATCTGTGGTCCAGCACCTTTTACAGAACAAGGAGTACAGTGAGTATTTTAAATAATGAACTGGAAAGTGAAAAATTTTTAAAAATTTGATCACCTAATCAGCTGTAGTGTTTCTGATTTGGTAGTCTTTAAAAAACAGCCGTACGCTGTCTGCTTTGTAAGAAAACTTTCAAAATTAAAACAAACAAACAAAAAAGGAATTAGAAAAAACTCCTTGCACCATATTTGAGGAGTATATTTAAGTCTAGCTAAGTAAGTATCAACAATATGTAAGTTTCGTAAATTGTAGTAAGTTACCTAGAACTTTCTAAAGGCAACTCTTTAACAGGGATCTTTTTTCCCAAGATTTTAAATGCTGCTTTTAATTTGATGTTCATAGAAAAGTTGGAATAATAGGAAATAAACTTTCTTTGTTGGTGTTAGCTTGATGAATTAAGTTACAGAAGGAAAGTTCAAAGGAGTTGTTTTATCAGAAGCATTTTTCTCAATTATTTTTTAAATTAATGCATTTATTTGTCTCTGTACCTTGTATTTATGCATGTTTTAAGATAAAAAGTCCTCTAAATTTCTCTTGCCCAGCTTCAGAATATTGAACCAATATAATGTCATCTGCATTTCTGCAGTCCTACTGAAGTCAGCATGTATTGGCCAATAATTATGCTGGCTCTTGAGAAATCTGAGGTAATGCAAATGATATCTGTATTTATTTTTAGAAATTGTTTTCATTACCCAAAAGGTTCATGTAGTATATCTGTGCTCCTGGGTATTGATTGTTTTCTAAATGTACTTGCAGGGGTAAAGTTGAATGTGCATGTCTGAATAAAAACGAGGAAGTGATGCTGAAGTTATGCCTCATCTGTGTCTGTGGTGGGGTTTGAGTTCCAAATATTAATATTGCCAACTTGATTTCTGACTTTCAGATATCTGAAGGATCTTGGATACTCCCAAGAAGAGATACACGCTTTCACCGCATAAACCCATAGGAGGATATCAATGTTTATTTGTATAATTCAGTGTTATTTATTTATCTTCATGAATTTAAATAAGGGAGAAACAATTTTGTAAGACTTGAAATTTCACTCTTGGTACCAAACTGTTTCTTGGAAGAGCATATCTTTGAAAAAAAAAGGTTTTATACTGTGTTTTATCTTCTTTTTGTAAATACTTTTGCTAATATTTAAGTCATCCAGGATATTAATTTATTGTAGGGGCAAGCAAAAAAGTGTAGTATACATTATGTCAGGTGTTTCATGTTGTTGGTTCTTGAGAATTCTTAAATTTACAACAGCTCTGATTAAGGTTTTGACTTGATAAAGCTTATTATTTCTTACTGTAAAAAGTCCAAAGAGCAATACTGTCTGAAATTAAATATTGCACTGTAACTCAGGTAATCGGTCATTGAAAAATTTTCCTTTTCATCTATCTCTATTTGACTTGCAAGTGATCCAGATACATTTCTGGCTTTGTAAACAAAGAAGAAAAGCACCTTTGGTAAAATATAAAATTTACATCAAATTAAAAAAGATTTTACATTACTTATTTACATGTATTTCTGCAACTTTTTTTTGTATTTGCAGTTAAGTGTTATAAAGAAAGGTTTCCACAAGCTTAGTACTCCAGCTGAGAACTCAGAACCATGGAGTCTTGGTCTGTCACAAAACTTCCCATGTGACCATACGACTGATGTCAGGCATCCCTTGTCATGACACAACCTGAAGTGGAAAACATGACTGCACAGATACCAGGGTCAAGACCACAGAAATACCTAAAAATATTTGACAGGTTGCACTAGTATTAAATGAGTTTTTTTCCATCAGTGTGATATTTTATACTCCGTTATTAAAAATATGGTATCATGAGGCAGTAATCTGCAGCCTAATAGTATTTTGGGGAAAAAAGCTGTAGAGCAGCTACTCTCCTTCTAGATGTTGTCATTAATATATATAGGTGGTGTTTTGTGTGACATCTAATACTGTTTGCCTTTCTGTTGCGTTGAATGGATATTTCTTCCTCCTAAGAAGACTGGTAGTTGTGGCATTAATACATTCAAGAAAAATGTCTTAATGATACCCTTTAAAAAGGCTAAAATTGCTATCTGACAGTGGCTGGATTTGCTTAACTGAACTGTCATCTCTTCAGTGCCCCTCCTCAGTTTATTGGACTTGAAGTTAGAAAGGGATTTGGTTGGCGATTGTTGCCTGTATTTTGCAGCTGTAGTTTAGAGCAGTCATCATTTGGTGTCTATAGTGCAGTTAAGTGGAGGGACACTTTTCAAAGTTCCAAAGTGTACTTTCTGCTGAGATAAGCAGAGTTGCTTGTTTACCCCAGGACTGTCTCTCAAAACCTTTGGCATTTTGAGGGTTTTTCAGATGCAATGTAGGACTAATGGTCATACTTGTAAAAGCCTCATATTTCTGTTGGAGTTTAGCGTAGATCTGTTATTACTCATAACAGATCTTTGTGTGAGTAGCTCAGCAACAAATGGTCATTTGGCATTGCTTCAACTTGCAAATCTAGATACGACAATTTTTAAAAAATGCCTGAAGTGTATATTTTACTGATATTGTTCTAATACTTGAAAGACTTGTTTCAGGTTTAAATTTTTATACTACACTCCTAAAGTGATGGCCACCAGGCTGAGCATCTAAAATCAAGTGGAAATGTTTTTTTGAAGGCAGCAATGCCCATGGTCTGGCTGTTTGTGTTAGGAATCATCCCAGCCTTAATGCAGCTGTTAAAATGGAGCTGCTGGCAGTCAGGTTTTCTTCTTGTAATTAACCATTATTGCTGGCAATGTGGCACAAAACGTTTTGACTGGAAAGCAGCCCAGTGCAAAAGGACCTGGGGGTGTTGGTCGACAGTGGCTGAACATGAGCTGTCTGTGCCCAGGTGGCCAAGAAGGCTGATGGAATCCTAGCCTGGATCAGCAATAGTGTGGCCGGGCAGGGATTGTCCCCCTGTACTCTGCAATGGTGAGGCTGAATTTTGGGTTCTCTGTCCGGTTCTGCACCCCTCTACTACAAGGATGACATTGAGGTGCTGGAGCGAGTCTAAAAGAGACTTACAAAGCTCGTGAAGGGTCTGGAGAATGACTCACTCATATGAAGAACAGCCGAGGAGGCAGCTGGGGTTGTTTGCCTGGAGAGGAGGCTCAGACATTCTCACTCCACAGCTGCCTGAAAGGAGGCTGCCGCCAAGTGGGGGGTTGGCCTCTTCTCCCAGGCAACCAGTGACAGGACAAGAAGGCATAATCTCAAGCTGCACCACAGGAGATTCTGGCTGGACATCAGGAAGAATTTCTTCAAGGGCTGTCAGGCATTGGAATGGACTGCCTGGGGAGGTGGTGGAGTCACCATCCAATAGAATGTTCAAGAAACAACTGGACATGGCACTTACTGCCATGGTTTAATTGATAGGGTGGTGATTGTTCAAAAGTTGGAACTTGATGATCTTAGAGGTCTCTTCCAACCTAAATGATTCTGTGATTCCTGAAAGTTTTCTATGTCCATGTGTGAGCTGATATTGATAAGGTATATCACACAGCAAATTGTGTAACTTACAAAACAAGCAAGAGGAACCAAGTACCTAACATATTCAGTTGAGTGTTTCCAGTACATTTCTTCAGTACTGTGTTCTGTGATTAGATGAGTATAAAAATGTTTTACACACAAAACAATTATCTCTGCTCATATAAGCATGACCTTACAGCCTTTTTTTCCTTTGTAGGATGATATTGAAATGACCATGACTGATTTTGTCAAGTTGAGATACTTTCCCACTATTTCATTCTTCGCATTATTACATGGTTAAAAGGGTCAAGGGGTGAAATGACAGGAAAAAAACCCATAAAGTTTTAAACACCTTGCAGTTCAGTGGTTTTTTCTGTGTATTTGATCTCCCCAGAGCAAGAGTTAGGTTGGAAATGAGTTGTCTAAAATGAGCTGCCTGCGGCAGAGCTACATTTCCAAGCTCTCTATGTAATCACTAGGATTCAAATCAGCACAGCCTGTGCAGGTCTTGAGAGTTGGTTCAGCTGGGCTGAATTTGCAATTAAGTGTGCCCAGGGCCATTTGAGTTTAGTGGCAAGCCAGACCTATCAACAGCACCTTTTTTGTTTGTCTGTTTTTCCTTCCATTTATGCCTGTCAGACAATGTTTTCTGTACATCTGAAGCCCGGTTTGATGCCTAAGTCTGTCTCCATATCTAGGTCTTTGATCACTAGTGATGAAAAGAAATAGTACTGTGAAAGCAGGTTTAGGTTTTTCAGTGGTTTTGTTTTTTAACTGTCTTCAGGATTTTCCTGTATATATTTATTTAAAAAATACATCTGCACTCCTAAAGAATTGATACTTTTATGATTTTCCTGATCTTACTTTAAATGGTCCTATTAAAACAGCTGTTTTCACACAAACAGCAGCAAGAATAAGCTTACTTAGTTTTGTATTCTACAGATACTTAAATCTACTTGGAGAAGGGGTTATGTAATTTTCCTAGGCTAGTCTGGAGAAATTTGGATTGACAAAACCCCAGACTCTCTCTCCCCCAAACCACAGCCCTTTCAACTTCTTGAGCAGATACTATAAATATTGAAGCTGCCAATCACTGGGGTGAAAACCCTTATTTTTACAGAGCTGTCCTAGGGTGTGTGATCAGTGGCTTAACACTAGCCAGAGTCCAAATGGACTTAGTTCTTGGCTAGAGTAAATATTCTGTGGTTGTCTCTTTATACAGTTCTTTGAGAATGCAGTACAGAGTCTCTTCATTAATCACCTGCCTTTCATTCTTTGATTTTCCTGTTACTGGATAAATTCCATGTTTTCCCAGCTGGAATTTCAGGGCAGGCCTGCGTGCTTAGTTCCCATGGAAACATATTACTGTCTTCACACAAACTGGACATGCTGAGTTGCTGTGGCAACACAGGTAAAAAATTCTAGTAGGTATAGGAAAGAGTCAAGTCCGTGCTGGCTGCTAAGCATGAGCATCCGGCATTTGCCAGGAGCACTGCTGGATGCCCCAGAAGGGAGTGAGGAGCTCCCTAGGATGCAGATGATGGTATTAAACCTTAAAATGTCAGAATGTTCCTCCCAACTTGCATATCTTTCGGCATTTAACCATGAGAAATGCGCTTGCCTTGTGGCCTTGTGTGTTTTGTAACTTCTCAAGGGATTTATTGACTCTGTTACTGATGATTGGGCATGTAGAGGTCAAAGAGGAATGTGGGTTTTGTCACCAACTTGCAAACGTTTCGAAGTGAAACGTACCTACTCACAGTCCTATCTGTGTTTACCATGTGCAGGTAGAAAACATGGTCCTGTTGGAAATACTTTCTACTATTTGAAATAAAGAATCAGTTTAAAATGCAGTGAAATGAGGCAAGGAAGATGCACTTACTGTGGATTTAAAAGCAAGTGAAACAAGAAGTTTGAATGAACTTGCAAAAGATAAAAAGATAGTTACCTGGCAGAAAATGGAGGGGTTGGAAAGCACTTGAGATTATGTAACAGAAGAATAAATGACTTCATGCTAGTCGAGTTGTAGTCATACTGGAGCAGCTTAGCTTTTCCCAATGTCTATAAAGACAGGAAAATTAGTTAAAGCACAGTGTGATATGACCTTTACCCTTACATCAGAAGTGGTGCCTGGCTTATTCCCAGTAATGAGGAAAAAGATTGCTAAACCAATTGACCAGCTCAGGATGGGAAGAAGGGGTTCCTCTTGTTTCCCTTTTGGTCTCTGATCTTTGATCTCTTGATCAAATGAAGGTCAACGCAGAACACAAAGTAAAATCTTGAGCATCAGCTCCATAAAAGATGAAGAAGAGACAAACCATTTTAGAGAAGAGTTGTCTGCTTCAGTTAAAGTTATGGAAACTACACCCTGAATGGTGTTCATGGAAAAGCCAGGGAGGTCCTGCCCTGATGTATATTCCAAAATGGCAATATGGGAGATCTGAGTGACAGGTCTAAACGTCTAGCTGCTTGGGGCATGAAAGAAATTATGTCCAGGAAGGTTATAATTTAGGGCTTTCTGCCCAAAATCTTCATGTCTTGAATGATCCATTCATATGTCAGTGCTCAAAGTGGTGAAAGGCCTTCACAGATGCTTTTAGACCCCGGGAAGGAGGGAGAAAGGAGGGTGTATCCAATGTAACTAGGTTAAATTTTGTGGGGAAGACATCTAAAAATTCGGAACATGAAGGTAGATACCTAAATGCAGGGGCATGCTAACTCCAGGAGGCACAAAGAGCAGCTGAGTGCCTCAGTGCTCACCAGTGTGAGCCGTTGTCATGTGTGTCTTAAAGAAGAGCCATCTCCTACCACCACAGCAGGCTGAGCCACTGTTGAAAAGAGCATCCAGTGCCTCTGGTAGCCTGCACTGTTTGGAGCAGTGGAGTTTGCTCCTAATTAACACAGTCACTGTGAGTTTTAAGTAAGGTCATCTTCACCTGCTGCCTCCCTGTAGCCATTCAACAAGATGAATGAATAGAAGCAGAGTAGACTTTTTACGGCAGCTTGTTTTAAGTCTAAAAAGGTGTTTAAATAGCCATCTTAAATCCATCTATTCTTCAACATTCTGCATCATTCCTCACAGGAAAAATAAGTTCATTAATAGGAATTCAGTACGGTAGTCAAATGAACATTCTGCATTTCCATGCAGAAATTCCTGTGCAAGTATTTTTTCTGTGAAGACTACTGAATAGGGAAATCTTAAATAAAAATTTTCTGGATAAGTAGTACTTATATGCAGAGATTCCTCTGCATATTTTGAAACCAGTGAAACAATTTTAATAAGTTAATGTCTTCCCTACTGTTTTTTCATGAACTTTAGGAAACTTGCCGATAAAGTTTGCATGCTGAGTTTACTCCTATGTCCACACTAGCCCTCCCAATCTGTCATCCTGAAACCATCAGCTTGGCATAGGCTGCTTTGTCTCTCTTCAGGCTCCCAGTGTGGGAGATACTGGTACCATAGGACTGGTACTCCCCTAGCTTTGGGCTTTGTGAGCACAGTCAGGATGGACCCTGCCAAAATGTTTTTGCAAACCTTGCACCTCCCCGTGCCTCTGCTGTAGAGAGGCAGAGGCTGAAGGGCTTGCCTCACAGATGTTGGGGGCTGTGGCCTGGTGCACACTGGAGAACATGTGGAGTGTTCCATATGCAGAGAGCCAGTTTGGAGAGCAAGAGTTCAGTGCACCATCAGCCTGAGTAGATATTCAGTCACAAATTTGGTTTTCCTCTAAGCAGAGTCAGCTTGTTCTTGCATTTCTCTTGGTTGATGATGCAAACAGCAACCAAGGCCTTATAATGTATTTTATTCGTATTAATATATATCAATAAATCAGTTATTTTAAATGTGAACCTATAATGCTTTGGGTACCTTTTGAAATTACCTCCTAAACTCTTAATTTATATTTGAGACTTAACCACTCAAAAACTCCCCTCTGGAGACATGTGATCAGGTCTTTGCAATGGTGTTCTGCAGAACAACAGATGGCCAGTGAAAAAGGGCAAGGGAGGGAATTCTGTATTGATGATATACCTGATGTTTGTTATATTATTTTTCAGACTTCTTGTCTGAAAAATAATATATCAAAACAATATATCAAAACATCAATTTGTCCAGTGACACTTATCTCTAGTTTAGCTTGCCTGATCAGTGCAGTTGTCTCAAAATGTCTCTCTACACTACTCCCTCCAATTTAAACTTTCAAACCTCCTCATATTCATGAACTTATATACCTTATATACTCCACAGCACTCATGACTGATGTGTGTCTCAGTCCCTAACACTGTGCTCATCATTCCCCTCTGCTCTGTGCTGCCCGCTTTCCTTTCCCCTTAAGCTGAGTAACTGAGGAACACAATCAAGTTAAATTCAGATCAACCATCTCAAATTTCAGCTGGAAATCCATTCTTTCTCTTTCAGACACAAAGCTGGTGTGCCCCCCCCCCTTTTTTTTTCTTACTTTAGTTTGTCTAAGACAAGAAATAGCATCTCTCAGCAAAACACATCTTGTTAAAGTTAAAAAACCTCAACACAGCCCTTTAGCATATATTGAGGACATAGGAACATGGTGACTTGCGTATGTAAGGGAGACATCTGCCAATCTCTCTTGATAAGGCCTTGAGCTAAGGTATAACTTATCCTGGTTAGCATTTAACTCTGTGTAGCACTCCCTGACATTCTCTTAGTAAAATAAGAATAACTTAGTTATAAATTATGCTAGTGTATCTATAGCTACAAAAAGAGCTTCTCCCAGCCAAGCAAATAATTGCTTCGGAAAATAGTTTCTAAAACATTTATAGCAAATAAAGATCTGGCAACAAAACTTGCAAGTAACAGCCGAAGTTTTATGGAGTCTCTTTCTAATTACTTGTATGACTACTTCAAAATGATTTCAAAGAAAAATGGAATGCAGCTCCTTTCGTTTTTCATCCTTTGCCAGAAGTCAAGAAAATGTGTGAATCCTGTGCGTAACTGCTTTGTTTTATCAACTAGAAGTTATGATTTTGTATATTCTTCAAGGCAGCAGAAAAAAATAATTTAATTTCTATACTGTAAGCTAAGGATGACTAAAAATAACTGCTTGAAAAGTGTTTTCATCAATTATTAACCTTTTATTGACTACTACTAGTAAAGACACTGGTTTCAGCTCCCTCAGCCCATCAGCTGCCATTGAGAGAACTTTCAGTGAGCTCTACTTCGATATGCCAATATGTCCTCCAGCAAAATTGTGCAGCAGATTTAATGCTCTTGGTTTTGTCTGTGCTGCGTCACAGAGTTTGGTTTTGTGGTAAATTTGAACCATGCTTGTTATACCAGAAGCCATAAACTGAGACCAATGGTCAGCTTAGACTGTGCAGGAACAGTTTAATCTATTAAAAAGCCAAACAATGTCTTAGAGCAAGGTACTGAGATGTCCTGATCTGACACACAAGCTGAAAGTACCAGAACTTTTTTTTTCTTTCAGGTGTGTGGCTTTGATTCTCTGTATTAGTTTCTCTAGTCCAACTCTGAAAACTATCCTATGCCATGAATGTGGAAAATGCATGTAACCTTGCCTCTCTGCATATGGCTGAGATCCCTTTGACAGTGTGAAGTGTGGGTTTCTTGACAGTGGTGGGCATGGTTTCTTCCATCTGTAGATGTGGCTATAAAGAGGTTCATCCGTCAGTGACTATCTGTGGACATATGTGACATATCTACATAGATATAGCAGCATAAGCAGGAGTTCCCTTGGATGTGAGGAATTGAGAAATAATTACCTAAACTGATTTCCTACCCAGGTCCTGTAACAGCTGTATAGTTACCATAGCAATGAAAACGTTGTGCAGCGTAAGAGAGAAATTAGCTGGACTGATGGACCATGCCATGAGTGGTTTGGAATAAGACTTACTTCAGATTCCATTCACTGGGAATAAAGCCAACAGAACAATGTCACATTTAATAAAACAGGAAAATAACAAGTCCACAGTATGTCTCAGGTGAATAAATTCTACAGAAAAAGACACAGGATACAATTTTGTTTGTATTCCATGCACAGTTGTATTTATAATAGCATGCAGTAGTTTTGACAGTCCAGACAGCTTCCTAAGTGAAAGTGTGTTTGCTTTTATTTCTCCTTTCAAATAGACTAGTATCATGGCACTGTTTACAAATAAATTTTATGTACTCAGTGGAGAATGAGCGTGAGGCAAATTCAGAATTTATATCTTGTTAAGCTGTGTACAGTGAGACCCAAACTCACTGTAATTTTACTCAGTAAATACTAATTATATAATGAAAAAAAAAATTTTTTTTTTTAATGCAGTGGAATCTCCTCTTGGTGAAGCCCTTAATTAAATTCTGAGCATGGCAACAATGCTTGTGAATTGTGTATTGGGATGCTCACACAACCTGAACAGTTGAAAAAGGAGCTGACAGATCAAGACCCTGGGAAACAGGGTTGTCTGGAAATGTCTCGAAGTGTGTGCTGCTTGACAGGAGAGTGGGATCTATCCATCACTCAGGCACAGGGGTTACTTTACTGTTAGCCATTGGAAGTGACTGATCCTGTAACTGCAGAAAGGTCCCTCGAGTAGGTTGGGGCTCTCTGCACAATGCACGTTAGGTCCAGGAAGCAGGGTCACTGTCAGTCTGATGGGGTTTTCTGACCTTGCTGGTCTTCTGTGAGGGCACAGCATCAGCAGGACATTCCTCTTTCATCCTCAGTCCTGACCTTCTGCTCTCATCTCAGATTTAAATCTAGGTTGAAAATTTGGTATTGTGAAGATGCTTCCGTCTTGTCATATTTCTCTCATCAAATTGGCTACTCGTTCTCACAAAATGGAAAGCTGCTGGGCATTACTTGCTCAGCAACTGCCAGGAAGCCAAGAATGTAAAAGCATGCAGGAAACAACCACTGGTTTAGCCTCCTTCTANGGTTTTATTGTTTCATATTGTTTTCTTTTGTTGAATAAATAGTTTTTTCCACTTTTCTTTTTCCGGACCAGTTGTGGGGGAGGGGTTGTCTGGGTCCTATTCGGAGGTTCCCTCCCAAAATTTGCCCTAAACCAGGACAGTCCCTTAGTCATGCAGGGTGGGACCTGCATCCTGCCAGTGAAGTGGTACCAACACCTTGGGAACCAAGTGCAAGTCAAAGGTTTTAGCAGAAAGAAGATGGGCAGACTCTTGGGAAGAGCATCCTCAAAGACAGACCTGTTGTAGAGAAGGTCTTTTTCTGAGGCTTGTTAAAGAGTGCTCCCATTAGCTCAAAGGAGACAGGTAATGCAGCTGCTCAGCAAAGCTGCCTGTCCTGTTTCTGCTGGAAACAAACATTTTTCAATACTTTTGCAGAGCAGCTGTTACTGTACTCATTGCTCTGTATGATGGAGGGTATATCTGGCCCACACTTCTTTGGCACTGGCTCAGCAAGGGATGGGCATGGCCAAATATGGCTGTAATCTACGTGCCATGTACCTCAGCAGATGCTTTGGTATCATACCCTTGGAAAAGCAAACTGAGGTACAATTGCCTTAGCCTACTTCTATGTCTGCTACTCATCCATGCCTTTGGGAATAAAAGATGCTCCTGTGTGGAGTCCCTGCAGCCCCTTGACATAATACCTAGGATCTGGCCCTGGCAGGATAAATTATAGTCACCTGCCTAGCCTGAGAGAGAGGACTTATCAATGGTGCTCTGTATTCAGTGGTTTGCCCCTCCCTAATGCCCCTGGCCCTTTGGTTTCTTCTTTCCTTTGTGTCTCCATTGGTCTAGGGAGCCTGGTGTGAGCTTGACTGCTTTGCCTGAGTTTTCCCGGGCAGCTTCTCCACCGGAGTGGTTTATTGGGGATTAGGCGTCTGCTCCACTCCTAAAAAACATGATGCTACACTCCTGATCATAAGGTTTAGTGAGTGAATGCTTCTTTCCAGCCTAGGTTTATGTATTGCAAAGTGCTGAAAATAGTTTTAGCAGTAGTTTTGTCACCAGCAGCTAGAGTGTGAACTCCTAGACACTGAAAAAACCCCTGCTTCTGGCTGGTCCTGTGAGAGTGTCTATTTTAGTACACAATTGACTATATAGATGTCTGTGCTGGGACTGAATGTACTGCCTACCCTGGGTGGTTGTTAAAACTGGAATGAAACAACAATGAGAACTACAGTTCTTTATCTGAGGTTGACTTGGGCTCTTCAGTATCTGTCACTTACAAAATTGTGGACTTGGAAATAGTGCGTGCTGTCTTATTACTAGCTTGGGATAATTTAATGTGTTGATAGAGGTGAAGGGCAGCAAACCCTTTATTCTTTCTCTCTTCCTCGCCTCAACCTTCACTGAAAAGAAGAAATGGCAGCATAATAGAGAATCACAGGTGTTGAGGAGAGTGTGAACTTGACACAACCAGCAATTTCAGAATGCCTCAGAGCATTCCTTGAAAAAATGCCAAGATAAATAACCAGGGAATACAGACCAGCTAAATGTAAATGTTTTGACCAGTTGGAGTTATTTTACTGACATATTCACAAGGGTGTTTAGAGATGGGAGTGTGATAGCTAAAGAAGTGTTTGAAAAAGAAAATTAAAACAGCATGAAATTCTTTAATGTGCCTGCAGAAATCCAGGGGTGATGCTAAGGTGCAAAGTGCTACCTTTTTTTTTCCTTCAGATTCAATGAACCCGAGGTCAGGCCTTGAATGCACATTCTCCTGCTGTCATCTGGGCTTGCAGGGAACTCTTGTGATGAACATAAGTAGTAAATGTCTTCTTCCTCACTTCACATTGGGCTAAAAACGTTATTTAATCAAAGTGCTAATTTGTTTCAGATCTCCCCTGCTTCTTCTGTAAACATTGTGGTTTTTTCAAGTCTTCATTGCTGTTGAAAACAAATCCTTAAACTGTTTTTTAATAAAATCTATGTCATCTGTAATAAAATAATCTGTTAGGCATTGCAGGGGTATAATTACCACTGTCAGAATTGCATCGTCTTCTGTGGAAGAAAAGGAACTAATTATTGCAGGGATTCCCATTATTTAGGAAGAGCAAGATTCTTAAGAGAAATTCAATTCTTTGGTGGTAAGTGACTTGTCTCATCCCAAGGAGCACTGCAAGGCTTGTCTGTGTGAACCTTGTCTGAGGGAAATGTGAGTGTGAGGCCTTTGTTTCAGCTTTTTTGTTAGCTAAGTGCAGGCATCTGAATGTATATATTTAATTTGCAGAAAGAAAGTCTCTGTGCACATCATCTTCTAAAGCAGTGTCTCTGCTAGTACTCTGAGATGAGAGTAAACCATGTCCTCCTGGATCATTGGCAGCCAGTGCTGCTGGGGATGCATGTTTAGGCTGACAGATGGAAGATTTATTTACAAAATATGTCCCATCTTCCCTTTAGACATATTCATGGATATATTATTTTATTGCCACTGCCAAGAAATTCTGATATGTTCGAAGGACCTAGAAGTCTGTGGTGGGCATCTTGTGTGTCCTGCCTGCCTGATCATTGGCCTCTTTGTCTCTGCAAGGATCCAAAACATCTTTATTTTGCCTAACAACTACATTTCCTGGCAAGCTGTCTTATACATATTCCAATTACTGTCTCTATCTTTTATGCTTCTCACTCTTGGTAAGGTACTTTACATAACAGAACAAATGTGTCAAGATCTGTTTATGCTGTCCTTTGCTTTTAACAGACTATACCATCAAAGAATTATCCTGGCACTATGGACCTATCCTGACTGTGCAAGCCACTTTCTGAAATATCTGGTAAAACATATTACTTGGCTGGTTAGTTCTGTTAGTTCTGTTAAAAAACCCACCAGCTTGATATTTCAATTGTTATTTTATCTGCTATGCAGCGTGATACTCTTTTAAACCATACTCTGGTAGGTTGACACTGAAGAATGGCATTGTCAAGAAGTTACCTTTTAGCTATCTTTTTCTGTCCTCTTTAGACATGAGACATTTTTTCCAAAGTGATCATTGTCCTGTAGTATGGAATACTTGCAGTGTCTTTATTGAGTCTTGCTGAGCTGGAGCTCACTGTTCTGTTAGTCTGGTCCTCAGTGAGCCTTCAGTGACAAAGTGAGCCTTAGCTTGGTCCTCAGCACTCATGGTTTTCCCAGAACTTACTGCTAATTACTCTGATTTCCATGTTCCCTTCCCAGCTGTAATCTTAACAATCTTCTCCAGGGTGAAAAAGGGTAAGTATGGAACAGACCAGTCTGGAGAGGAGATGGGATGTGTGCAAGAAAAGGCTGAAGAAGTGAAAATGTGTCAAGACACAGCTTTTTTATCAGCTGGTTTTATATAGAATCATAGAATGGTTTGCGTTGGAAGGAACCTTAAAGATCATCTAGTTCCACATCCCTGTCAAGACTTTTCTTTTTTGTTGTGGGTTGTATCCTGTAGTTATTTCTGACACTTATGAATCTGACATTCCTCGTATGTCAGGCAGTACCCAAACACTGTCCATTAAACTGGTTGATAAATGATCATATTCAGCAAGCAGACATGCACAAATGTCATTTGCTGTTAAATTGGATAGAAAATCTTTGTGTATTGTTCTAATAACTGAAAAGCCTGAGCTTGGGATGGGAAAATTTTAAGTTGTACAATATACCCTATTCCTTTTTAAGTTATGACATCTGTAACAGCAGGGCTCATCTAGAAGTAAACTAGTATTACTCTCCCCTTTTGGGAGGGTAAGATTTGAACTTATATGCTTCTTCAGGAGTTGCATAGCAATGTAATTTGCTTGCTATCACATGGTGTATGAGCCTGAATTTTTGCTTCAGCTTCTGATCATTAGTGCCTCAAAACTGGGACAATCTTCATCAAACATGCTGTAGGAAATGCAATTTCTTCCACTCCATGTGTTTGTTTTTTCAGTATTTGCCATTGTTGATTTTCCTTTAAACAAAAGCATCAGTGAACAGGAAGGTGTTCTACCTTTATATGTGGTGAGGATGACAGAAAAGTGAGATGCACAATTCACTTTCCTTGACTACCCAGCAATCAAGTGTAGGATGTTCATCTCACTCCTGCTTATAGTCAGGGGGAGAAGGACCGGCTCCTACAGTGGATGTGTCACTTAATTGCAGACAGACATGTTTCCACTAGGCAAGGATTCCCATCTTTCCCTCAGCTTTCCCAGTACTGATCCTGACTGGAATGCACTGTATTGTCTTCATAGCAGCTCATAGGTGCTTTACTTGGGTTTGTGACCACGGAGTGGTGATAACACACCGACGTTTTAGCTATAGATGAAAAGTGTCTGCGCAGCATCAAGGCCTTGGTTTCTCACTCTTCATGTCCACCCTCACTGGGGAATAGATTGAGTGTGGGGAGGGCACAACCAGGCAGATGTCCCAAACTAAGCTAAAAGATATTCCATATAATGTCATGCTCAGCAACAAAATGGACAGGAGGGTGTTTAGGGAGATGAGCTATCTTTTTTTTTTTTATGCTCATGGATGGCATCAGTCCACTCATGGGAGGTGGTAAGTGATTGTTTTGGTTGGCTCAGTTTGGTTTTTTTCTTTCTTCTTCCACTTCTCCTTTGCTTATTAAACAATTTTTATCTTTGCTCTTCCTTTCCTCTTCCCCTGCTCCACTGTGGGTTGGTGGGGGATGCAACTGAGCAGTTGTGTGGTGCTCAGTTGCCTGCCAGGTTAACCCACAACACAACATTTCTGCATTGAGAAGACAGCTCCACTTCCAGTCAAGCTGTGGGAGTTTCTGAAGCCTTGGCTGGAACAGTAATTGTTAGCACGTTTATATATAGCAGGTCTCTGAAGCCACTAAAGCAAAGCAGCTCTTATAGGATGGATCTCAACAGTGAGTGCTGTAATCAGCTCTCTTCGGTGAAAGTCAGAGAGCTTCTGAAGACACATAGGCATGAGGATCTGGGAACATATGCAGGAGTCTGGGTCTTCCCCACAGCTGTAAATGACTTGCAAAGCCCTGGTTGTCTTCTAGTACTGCTTCGGGATGACCAGTCTAGCCATGCCAATGTGTGGGCCAGACTCATGCATCAGCAAGAAAGAATGGTCCCAAGTACCAGCTGTTTGTGGCTCATGGTTTTTCAAGTGCCATCTGGCTTTGGTTCCTGGCTTAGCCATGGACTGCTTGGGTAAGACCCTTCAAATCTCTGCCATGGCTCCACACGATCTGCTTCAATACTGTGGCAGTGGGAGGGTGTTACAGAAAAGCTTATTATCAGGATCAAATAATGATACACACTGTGGCTGCAAGTAGCTCTCTCCCACATTTTGAAGCTGGCTTGCCCAAATTGAAGCTGAATGAAGGATGATAGAGAGCTCTTAGTCTCTTTTCCCCTGTGCAATGATAAATGTTCCTCCTATGGTTTCATTTTGAAATTAAAGCGATCTAAATCCATTGTGCTTTCTCTGTACCTTTATTTAACTTTCAGCCTCTTGGCATTTTCCTTTCATACTTCTTCAAAATTTGTTACGATTTTTACTGTCTGATAAAATTAATTTAGGGCTCCACTTGTCACTTGTTTATTGTCTGACTCCCAAGCTCCCTTCACTCTCCTACTGTTTAATGCTTTGTACACATTGTATTTCCCAGCTTTAGCAATCTTTCCTCTATCTTCCTTGGCTGTTGTCCAGTATTTTGCTTATGAGTAGTTTTCATGACCTATATTCTTCCAATTGTTATCCATCAAAGTTGGAAACCTTCAAGTCAGCTTTTCAGCAAAGAAGCAGATTGTGCCACCAGTCCTGCAATTTTCAGTACTAGCAAGTAGCACTGTGAGTAGTTCAGCCACCACATTTGGTTTTTTTCAGATACCAATTGTAAGTTTTTGAAAATATGAGAGAGGTGTTTTTAACCGTGAGGTTGTGCTGGTAGTTCCAGCCTTATGTTCTCCTGACATACCTTGCTTTTGTGTCCTTCTTGCTTCTGTGAAGATGGTAAGAAAATTGCCTTCAATTATATTTTATTCCTATAACTGATATGTTGGTTAGTTTTTTTTCCCCTCCTGGAAAGTTACAGAAATATTTGAAACCAAACAATGTAGCACAGTGACAGGATACTCCATCAACAATTCACCAGAATATACTTTCTCACTGCTCACAATGGAGAAATTAATCATAGTCACAAAGGTAAGTGTTGGGAACACGCTTTCTAGTGCATTTTATATTTCCCCCATGGGACTGATAGCTGGGTGTCTTCCCTGGACACAAAGTGTGACTATATTTTTATGCTTTGTGTTTCTCAAATCTCCTTTTGGGCATCTTGCTATAACATCCCCCCTTCCCATTTAACCTCTGCTTCAGGACAGGGCTGCCTCCATTATATGGACTTGCACTCTGCTACCTACTACAAAACTTCAAGATCTGGAACTACTGCCAAGGCCTATGCTAAAGAAAAAAAAAAAAAAAAGAAAATGAAGAACTGAAGTTCTTCAACTTTATTTGGAGTTCCTTAGCTCCCTTCTATGTCAAGGGGTTTTTTTTTTTTCTGGATGTTTTAATCATAGAAACATAGAACAGTTTGGGTTGGTAATGACCTTTAAATCCCATCTAGTCCCACCTCTGTAGTGAGCAGGGACATCTTCAACTCGATCAGGTTGTTCAGAGCCCATCCAATCTGGCCTTGAAATTTTCCAGGGTTTTACCACCCTCATTATAAAAAATTTCTAAATTAGCTATAAGGACTATTGTATCCTACAAGCTGAGAGGACATCAGTCACTTTTCAGTAACATAATGGACTTATCAAATATATACAATAACTTGCTTACTAGGAACTTAAGTTACAAGAAAAATGAATGGATATTATAAGTTTCATTTAAATTCTCTGCCATATAGTCCAAAAATTGTTCTTGAAGACATGGAAAGGCAGCAAGAAGTTAATAATCACCTCTTGCTGGAGAGAAGCACTGCAGCATTAATTGTGTCTCTCATGACTAGGCTTCAGGCACTTCGACTCACACTGATCATAAAACCAGCACTGTGAATTGTTTCACATTTATATCCATATCAAACTGATGCCAATTTATGACTGTTATGTTATTTTTAAATACTAAAATCATATTTTGTTTTGATCTGTATGGATAAGGGCTGCTAGTTTTATTATGAGGTATATAGTATGATTCTATAAAGCTGCCTATTATTTATATTACTGAGCTGTTAGAACCTCACTCCCTTCTCAAACACCACCCTAGCAAGAGAGATCTAGCATATCAGGCCTATTGTCACTGAAGGGCTTTTTCATATTTGACATTTTAAACTTACCTGCTGTTCTCATTTTAGCTTATTTTTCTAAACCATTTGCTTAACTACAGCATGTTCTTGTTGCAGGTTTGTTTTGCTCTTTCTGGGAATGGTTGTGCTATGTGTTTTCCCAGACTACACAGAGGGCTGAATGCTGCTTGAAGCTGGTGGCACTCACCTCTGCCCTTTCTTCTGTCCCTCTGAGTACCACTTGAGAACAAGTTGGCAATGGGGATTTCAGGAACAGAGTGGACTTCAAAACACAATGTGGCTTGGGTTAGGCCTGGCAGAGTCATTTGACTGTTTTTGACCTAAGTGAGCTGAAAAGAGTTGGTTTTTCTCTGACTAAGAAAGATTTTGGACAGATACAAAACCCCCTTATTGGGTACAGACTTATAAATTCCATACTCACCCAGCCTCTGACACAAGACTCACTGAAGCAAGGCTGCCTGCTACCTATCAAGGTTTTCAATGCTGTAGAGAAAAACTTTTCCACACTGTAAAATAATCTTTGAAGTGTTGGAAGCTACAATCGCCAGACCCTCAGGGAAGGAAGGCCTGCAGGTTAGCAAGTTCAGCCTTTTCAATTTACTAGCAAGCCCTTTATGATGGGGGCAGCCTCATTTAAAGGTGAAGGAATGAATATACCTCACTTAGTTGCTGGTGAAAAGTCCTGACCTCCTGTCCTTGTGCTGGCCAGAAGGATTCCTGTATTGATCATCCTTGTTCTCCACACTCTCCAGCCACAGAGATTTTTTGGCCTCTGGAGCACTTTAAGTCTGATCGTGCTGAGAAAAAAGAGCCTGTGGCCTTTTCTCTGACACAGGAGGCAGCTTAAGCAACTCTGTTGAACTCAAGAGTCAGATCTGAAGCTGGCCCAAAGTCTTGAGACCTCCAGATGAAAGGTATTCTGCTATACAAATAGCACGTACTTAAATATTAATAGCTATTTCCAAGCTCTATCCTAGTCCAAGCAGAAAGATTATTTCTTTGAAGAAATATGACTTAAAAAGCTTAGAGGCTAAAAAGCCTGATTGTAGTATCTTGCATTATAAAGGGAAACTTTTCAAAGCTGAAGATGGCTAAAAGCCAGTTACATGCAGACTTCAAGGGGCTGTAGTTTTATACAAACTGTGGATGCGAAATGAATTTTTTAAAACAGCAAGCCCTTTAAAGAGCTAAATTTTCCTTGGAGGTTAAATGAGAGCTGAGTTTTAAAGTGATGTTTAGTATTTAAAGTGCCTAACAGAAATGGAAACTTAAAATTTTAGGAGTCTCTGCTGACCACCTTGAAGAAAGGAGGCAATTCCTTCCCACCAGGGATCTTTTCTTTCTCTCTAGATGGTGGGCCACTCTTGATTCTGCACTTCTTCCATGCACTTACCATTGCTGGTGCTGTGACAACTGTACATGTATTATAAACAGGGTTTTGTTCCTACAACATAATAAGGCCTATTTAAGGGGCTCCCCAAACCCTTAAATAATGTTTTAAGAAGGAACATCCTTTTAAAATGAATGTTGTCATTACAATAATTGTTCAGTATCTGAGCTTGTTATGTTGGGCTATAGCTGTATTTGTAGAAGTGGATTTGTTGATGTATGAATTTTGAAGAAACCAAACCACTGCTGTGCAATAGCACAGAGCAAACACCTCCTTACAGTCACATCATCTGCATTTTCAGAGAAGTGCTCCTTTCACTTCTCTCATGACCCTCCAAGCATTTACCTTAACCAGAAGAGTCTAGCAAGCATAGTTCAAACTGTACTGCATACTGAAAAACCACAGACTGAAGAAGAAGGTTGGCTTCTGCCTACTTCCCATCCTTGATTTATCATTTACAGGTCTATTCTGTAAACTACTTCTCTCTTATTTTGGAGCTACCAACCTTAGAGCTGTATGTCTCTCTAAAATCAAGCTCTGCTTTAAAGGTTTCAATCACATATTCTTTCAAACCATTTAACAGAGTAACATAAATCAAGTTAAAATCTCATTCAAATTGCACTTGGCTTTGAGGGTGTAGCTTCTCCTTCAGACCAGGAGGACTGTGTGCATGTTAGTTTGCCTGTCTGATTGTATTAGTTTCTCCTGTTTTTTCTAAAAAAAGAAATCAGCTCACAGTAAACAATGCCTCACAGAAGGCAGTGTGATAATTTTTTATGGTGAGTTGCCTGGTAATTCAATTACATGTTTTCTCAAGAGGTGGAGACCTGGTTGATCAAGATCCTCTCTACAGCAGTGAATACATGGCTGTAAATCTTCTGTGAGCAAGCACACTTCTAGCAGAAGACAATCGCCACTGTCATTATCCTCCTTTACTATGGAGGAGACACCAGAAAGGAAAATACTACAAATTCTAGGCTAGACTGAAGCTTCACAACCTGGCCTAAGGGTTCAGCACAAGATGACAGCCTTTGTAAAGGACCAGAGAATGAATATCTGAATGTCCTCTCTCTCATATCTAAGCGAATGTGGAATTATATTCATGTCCTGCCTTCGCAGTCTCCAGCTGTCTGATCACATCCCATTTATCCCTGCAGGGGAGAATGCCCCACTCACAGGCCCGTCTGAGCTATGACTTGAGCTACAAGAAGGAGAACACGGACTGAGCAGGGCAGTAGGTACAGTAAAGCCTATAATCTAAACATCTGAGTCAATACCTGCAATGCACGCCAATATTAATACGCTTGGCAGGTCATCCCTGCCTAGAGAAGGACATGAATCTGTGAGAATAGAACAGATGAGCTACAGAGAGAGCTGCCCTTGCTAGGAAGCCTGGGGATACTTGAAGTGAAACATTTCCTTTCCTCCAGTCTCAGAGCAGCCAGTTCCTTACAGATAACTTCAGGACAATTGAATTTCAGTGCAAGGGTCTGTAAGGACTAGTGAATCTGATGTCTGGAGGCAAAATGGAACTTAGGCTTCCTCCTTCTCTTCCAATAGTCTATGGAAAGACATAACCACCTTGGCTTCTACTGCAGAAGTGCTCTTCTGCGCAGCACAGCAAAATCTGGGCAGTAAAAGCAAATTAGGTTTACCTGTTTCTCAGACTGCAAAATAAAGCAAATATAACCTGCAGGAATTTTGGGCAGTGAGGCACACTCATGATTTCCACCAGCTGACATGGCTTACCAGTTACGGTGGGTGAACATGGCTTTCTGGTAAGGCTTGGAACTGTAGGATGTAGCTTATCAAATCTCAGAGATATGAAGCTCATTTCTGTTCTATTACTTACTAATGCTGGGCTTGGCAGGCACTGCAGGTTATTTTGCTAAATTGTGACAGAATTGTCATCTGCAGGATAAACTAGGATATAATGCCTGGGACTCATGAGTAGTTTTGTTGGAATAAAGCTGCTTCATATACAACCCAATAATTAGAAAACAATACCTGGAATTTATTGGAATGAAGTCTGCCTGTCCCTGTCTCCTTGCGTGGCTTACAATATTGAACTGGAAACCTTTAAGGGTTATTTTCGCCTCTACTCCTCACAGAAATAGGAGCTATTCCAGGAGTAAGACCCTTCATGAAATCGAGTGTAGTATGATATCTCAAAAGAATTTATTCTGTCATCAAAACACCAAGGAAAAAGAATGCTGTGTTAAAGCATTACCAAAAGGACCAAATGAGAGGATCTGTACAGGGACAACCTAGATAGGTTGCCACAGGTGGACAAAAGAACGCAAAGTTTGGCACAGGATGAATCAAATAAATTAAAGCAGAGACTGCAAGCACTGTGGGTGACTTCTTTCTTTTCAGAACTTAAACTTTTCTAGGTGGTAACTGCAAGTGTTGGGGAAGTTGGGACAATTATCCCTGAATCTGATTGCTGATATTTGCTGGCTGTCAGAGAAACTGTTTGTTTTAACCCCTGAGAGAAGAGAGGCGAGCTTATTCAAAGTCTAACTATCACTTAGTATTTTTAAGGGAACTAGGGTATATCTAACATTATTTTAAAATTAGATTACAACTTTGGCTCATAAAAATAATTGCAAGCTACATATAGTATCTGCACCATGTTCGGATAACATAATTAATTGCATTAAAATGCAAGTAAGAATATATCAGATATGGTGCTGATTCAGATTTTAAACAGCTATCAGTAGACAGGTGACATAGTCATGAACTTACATGGCTTTTTTTTCTTATATTGTTAAAAGGCATTTCAGAACATGAAGTCTGGAGAGAGAGGAACACACAAAGAAAAAAAGAGGCATATACTAGAAATTTATGATTCTGAAGAAGTTTCTAAGGACAAAACTAGCTTTTAAGGACTTAACTGCTGTTATGAAGTGGTTATGTTGGCTCTACAACCTACTGAAAAGAGCAATATGCAGGATCATTAGAGAGTTGACATTCACCTTTAGTGTAGCTGGTGCTGAAATAATGCCTAAGTTCTGATCTACCTTAATTGAAAAATGACAGTGGATTACTAAAAGGAAAAGAAGGGATGCAGTGTTCAAGGCTATGAACTTTATTCAAAGAATGTTAATTATAGTTACTCAGTCACCACTAGATTAAACTAAGAAATGACTCACAGAAATGGTGCTAAGAGCTTTAAACTCCAGCAGGGAAGGAGTCAGCATTTTAGTAGCTGAGCATAAGAGCAGTTGAAGATGCTTTGATGGAGGAAGGTGGATTCTCTATGGCTACTATGGGCAAGGAGGGTGCCTTAGAAGCTATTCCACTGGCACAACACACCATTTCCCCCTAGTTTTTCTGCAGCCTCCACTTAATATTAATTCCATCTTAAAATTATCCCTTGTGAAAGTGATATCACTACAAGGCATGAACACAGGGTGTGAGTAATCCACTTTTTATTAATTATTTATATCTGTAGATTTGCATCAAACTTGAAGGGGTGGCTTCTGTTAAACCTCACTCTGCATTCAGGAATGTTTTAGTCTCAGTTTCTAATTTAGTTTCATCTTGAAAGGTATATAAAATATGCTTTCCCCTAAAATGTTTTTTCTTTTAGAACACGACAAAGAGAGGAATTAAACAGAATTTGAAGGAAAATTAATCAATATTGGCAACTTTGAACCCAGAATTTGTAAGTGCAATTGCCTATCAACAACACTGTTGAAAGTCAGCTAGGGCAGATGGTTTGTAGATCTGCAACCTTGAGAAGTTTTTTTGAGAGTGTAGTACAGAAAAATGACAAAAATTCAGAAGCTTGTTTCTTTATATAATTTTTATTAACGTGCAAATGCAACCATAGAGCTTTATTCTTAGAACATAGTCATAATTGTTGAAAGTGGTGCAGGAAAGCTCCTCTCTTTCTTTCTCTTTAAACCACCACAGATCTGGAAGAAATTCAAAGCTTTTCACTTTATAATAATAATCCTTTCAAGACTGTTTTTCTGTTGTTGTTTTGTTGATTTTTGTTTCTTTGTTGTCAGTTCTAAATCAGCTACAGTGAGAAGTGTTGTTTACTTTCCTTTGCTTTCCAGGTGTCTTCTAAACCCCAGGCAGCTGCTAACTACATACAAATCTGAAGATTTGGGAAGTGAGAAGGGCTGGTAGAATGAATTTCTGCAGAACTTGTGCTCTAATTGTAAACACAGTTTCTGGCTGTGTGTCACCAGACCTGGGGCTGATGCTGCAGCTGCTGAGCCATAAGAGGGCAGCTGCTGCAGATGAAGCTCCATCCTCATTCTTATCAGCCACAATGTGAATGCCTGTGTTACCTCTCCTCTTCCCTCAACTGAATTCCTTTGCATTTTAAAAATTCCCACTGCTGTCCCTATTATGAGGAAGAGACAGTAATGATGTGCATAAAGAGTCAGAAAACTAAATGACAGGAGGAACAGAAAAAACATTGTGCCTCACCCTTATCTATGCTTGCAGCTGTGCACCTGCAGTTCCACATCTGATCAGACAAGAATACTGTGTTTCTTCTGCTACAATCTCAGCTGCATTGCTGTTATTGAGCAGTCATTAATTCTGCATTTTCACTAATAAGAACTGTTAGAAACAAAATTTAGAATCTTGGGAAAATGCTACAATTCTGGTTCATTAGTCTATGGTTTGTTTTTATTTGGCTTTTCTGGCATTTGGTATAAAAGCTCTAAAATCTTTTCTTACAGGATATAGCAGAGATGCGTTGGTAGTGGAGTATTGGCTACATGAGGCTTCTTCCTTTGAGAGAGAATCTGAATGCTAATTTTTTTTTTTAAGGCTCAGAATGATGAGCAAAAGCCTGAGTCATTCTACCTTTTCAACAGCAGTGCAAATAGCAGGATATGGGAAGTTCCTGACTTGCCATTGTACTTTTCCACATTTCTGATTACAATCATGAGCATGCAGAAGCATCGGTTCTCTATTTTTGAGATGGAGACGACAATATTGGTAGCTTTTATGACCACTGCTGAAGAGGGACAGTACTATCCAAGACCCAGGTCCTGCCTATAAAGAAACAGATGAAGACAGTGCTAACAAGTGTCAGAGCACTGGCAAACATTCACTGTAACATTAGAGGGGGGGTATTACAGGGGGCTGGTTGCTTTGTTGGTTTGGTGACATCTCAGACTTGTTTCCTAGCACTGGATTGAAAAATGAAGCCATGTCATTCCTTACAACATTTGGTTGCCATGAAGATGATTAAAAGCCATGAAGATGGTGAAGAGCCTGGGTGTATGAGCATTCCCTAAGGGACCTGTGATCCCTTAGCTTAGAGAAGACTCAGGACACTCTTGCTGATGTGGATGAAGACTGATAGTGGGAGTAAAGCAGATGTAGTAGGATTGTTCTCAGTGGTGTCCAGTGACAGGACAAGAAAAAATGGACTTGAATTGGAATAATTGACACTTCCATTAAACATGAGAATTTTTTTTTTTTTGGTGAGGCCTATCAGGGTTTCTCAGGTTGTAGAGTCTCCATTTTTGGAGCTGCTGAAGACCCAACTCACGTCCTGAGCAAAACACCCTAGATGACTCACAGACCTAGATGATGGCCAGATGTCCTACCAACCCCTACTGAGTCTGTCAGAGCAAGCTTCAGAGATCTGATATTCCAAAAGGTCTCTTTAAGAAGCTACAATTCATAGGTTTGGATATTTGTAAGATTGGTTTACATCATCAGTGTATATAAACATCTAAAGGGGGATGTCAAGAGGATGGAGCCAGGCAGGAAGAAACAGATGCACAGGAAGTTCCACCTGAACATGAGAAAGAACTTCTTTATTGTGCTGGTGGCTGTGCACTGGAACAGATTTCCCAGAGCAGTGGTGGAGTCTCCCTTACTGGAGCTATCCAAGAACCATCTGGACACAATCCTGTGCAATGTGCTCTGGGAGCAATTTTAATGGAGAGATTGTGATAAATGATTCACTGTGGTCCCTTCCGATGTGATCCATCCCGTGATATGGTTCAAGAGACCTGAACCAAATCGCTTTGGGGATTGCCCTTCACCTCCTGGCAGTTGAGGCAGCACCTCTAACAACCTTCACTGCTCCTCACCGAGTCCCATTCATAAAGACTCCCCATGTGCAAGCGCGCTGGCCCCTCAGCTCCCAATGGAGACAGACCATCCCTCTCCGTCCAAAATCGCCGTTTCCCCTTGGGATGCGTGAGCTCCTGCCGGGCAGTGGACACGCAGGGGTTGCTGCCGGCCGACGCTCGGCCCGGAGCTGGCCGCCCCCCGGCCCCGCGGCCGGCCCC
>WBMY01001062.1:732293-749829 GCA_013397315.1 Donacobius atricapilla | reverse complement strand
GAAGTCACAAACAGACTGTGTCTCTTGTGAAAAGTTACCAGAAAAATCAGGAGGGACTTGTCTCTCTCAAAAGACTGAATGAAAGACTGTTTTATTAAGTGATGCTGACTTAAGAGTTCTGATGTTTTGTCCCTTTGCATTGTTTTTTCGTGGAAAAGTAAATTGTTGCTAGGGAGGAAGAGGGGTTGTTTTTGAGAGGGTTTCGTAGTTAGTTTTTTTGTTTGTTTACCTTTACTGTATGTTAATAAATCTAACTGTTTCTATTTAAAATTAAACCTGTTTTGCTTTTCTTTTAATCCTATTCCACTAAAATGAAAATTAGGCGAATGTGATAACCACTACATCTTTTGGTGTTTCCGCCCGGTTAGTTTAATTTTAACCCATTACAAAGTACAAGGTAGGAAACATCCTCAGCCATGAACTGGGTTGTTTACAATATCCATGTTTTTTTTCTTCTCCTCTGTGCTTCAGGCTATTTATTCACGCTGGAGGCTTTCTGAATGGCTAAGGGGAGGGCGAGGGTAATGTGGTGAAGTTTATCCTGATCCAAGAATGGGGTTGGTCACTTCTCTCCCCAGCCCCATCCCTTCACCTTTCCTGCTGTCAGGTTGCTCATTTTGAAAACTAAACTGGTTTCGGTTGAAAAATAGATCTATTTATTGTTTTAAAAGATTTATAACTTGCCAGTCAAGTTTTTTAGGTGATTTGATTTAATTTTAAAGGAATCCAGAAGCCTGTTTTTTGTATTTAAGGGTGAAGTTTACTTTTTCAGGCTTACTACTTCTTTAAAATTGCTCTGAGGCATTACTGCCGGCATTTGGTCATGGTAAAATAGCTGTAGAAAGAACTATTTTACGAATTTGAAATGCTGTTCATACTCCCTGAGTGAAAGTGTTACTTATTTTGTGGCTGATTTTTTGTTCTTTACATATGGCCCGCCTAGCACTTGAAGCCTTAGTCACCTGATGGGTTTTAATTGAATTGAAAATTACCCAAAGCTCAGCTTGCTTTCACAAAAAATATTTTGTAATATGTTTCAATTTGGACTTCCGGACTCCAGCTGCTGCAGCAGATGTTTTGTGCAGAGATGTGCTTTCTTTTGGTGTGCATAAAACTGTCTCATATTCTGAAAAAATTACTCTGTAAAATGCAAAGCTCTAGTACAGAATCGTGGTAATGCCAGAGGTATCTATCAAGATAATTTCATGATGCTCAGTGTTGCTTTGCAGTTTTTGTTAATCTATGAGGGAAATCACTCCTGTTTTATTTTCCTTCTGCAGTGGCAGATTGAGCCTGTTTATCAGCATAAAGAAATTTAGGTTGGAAGGGACCCCTGGTGGTCATCTGGTTCAATCTCCTACTCAAAGCATGTTCAACTAGATCAGGTAAATTTTTCCTTGTCTCTAATATGAATTTCCCGTTTTCTAGTTTTTATCGATTGCCTCTTGTCCTCTTACTGTACACCTCTGAGAAGAGCCTGACAGCAGCATCTCTGCACCCTCAAAGTGTAGACAGCACTGAGGTCTCCCTGGAGCTGTCTCTTCTCCAGGCTGCGCAAACCCTTTGGCTCTCGTGCCTCCTGTGCCTCAGCTCCCTGAACATCTTGGTTGCCTTTCACTGGGCCCCAGTGTCTGTGTCTGTAATTAAGGGACGGAATGGGAGGGGATGGGATGGGATAGCCTTGTCTGATAAGGCAGTGGCTGCTCTTGTGAACAGTGACAAGGAAGGGATCCAACAGATGAGAAAGAACAGAAACCCATAAGCTGTGCTAGATGTAGTCTCCATTAACGCATTTCATATCCACAGGTCTGTGTTTGCTGAGGCGCAAGATGTCTGCCCTGAGGCTGATCTCTAACAGAACCTCCCAGCAGGCCTTGTCTAACTCTGATTACACCTGGGACTACGAATACTATGAGTATGGACCAGTGTCATTTGAAGGCCTGAAGGCTCATAAATGTAAGTTCAGTAGAGACATACTTCATTGCAGCTGAGCTTCCTGTCTACGTGTTCCTATTCTTCACTTGTGACTGAATATTGTCCCGAAACATTTCTCTCCTAATTCCTAGGATTCTCTGCAATTAGCATGCATCCCTCTATTTATTAGATCATAATTATTATTTATTACTCTGTATCCTTTTGTTGACTTTTTCTTGTCCATGAGAGAATCATGGGTTTATTGGCTGTGGTAGAAATTTGTCAATACTGAGGAATATCTATCTGACTGTTGGGAAAAGTTAACAACAACAAATACAGATACACTGGTGCTTCTGGTGACTACTTGTTAAGATCAGTGTTGCTTTATTTTGGTTCTATTTGTTTGTATTTGTTTCTATTAATGGTAAAAAGGCAGTGGTGGGGAGCCTTACCTGCATTACCTGTGCTTGTTTTTCCCGAGAGAAAATTAATTTTAGGTTTTGAAAAGGTTGAAAATAAGAGAAGAATTTTCTCCTTCTGAACAAACTTGCCATTGGTACTTTCTTTATAGGAAAAGTGTGCTAAATTCAGTTTTCTGTTAATACTAGAGTTGTTTTAGAGTAGAAGCAAAAAATGGAGGGATAGGTACCAGAACGATGAAAAATATGGATTGGAACTGGGAGAAAATGTAACTAGAACAAGCTAGTACAGCTGGACCAAAATTTTTCTAAAAACTAGACAATGGATTTGACGATCTTTCCTTTTAGAGGAGATGATTGTGAGGGACAAACAATAAAAGATGGGGGAAAAAATAAAAGAAACTGACTCATTTACCTGATGGATCTTGCAAACACTTTGCCGAAGAGAAAAAACCAATCCTGGTTCCTTGTTTCTGAGCTAGATACACTGTGAAAAGAATTTGATCTCCAGACTTTAAAGTTCTGGGGAAGGGCCCCTATCCAGTGCTGGAGTGCTGGTCCAGGATGGATTTCATACTTTCTGTCTCATTTGTTGTGATGAGCATTCAGACTGGGAAAAAGTAGTGCCTGCACTGGCAAAGAGCAGCCCAGAAAGGCTGATCACCCTTGCCTCTACACAGTCAGAAGGTTTTGGGGAGGCTCTGCAAGGGACAGAAGAAACTTGCTGAAATTACCAACACTTCTGAAAAAATAAAATAGAGTAGAATTTACTTTTTATCTTTCCCCCTCAAAAAAGTCTGCTGATTACTGTCTGTATTTTTACAAATGATAGGTACTTGAAAAATATGGGCTAGCTTTCATCATGTTTTTAATTTATCTTCCATTCTTCCACTCAATCAGAGGTTAAACCTGGTTGCAAAGATCAGCTGGAATGTTATGTACACATCTTCTTTTCAGCTAGGTGTCTCAAACAGCGTGATGGGACAAAAGGGTATAAATGACAGCTGCCTCTAGATTGCAGAAGGCACAGATGAAAATCAAGTCTTGGTTTGCCATCAAAGTGATTGCCATGCTGAGCATGGAAGCTGAGCTTCCCTGTCTGGCTGTGCTGTTCATAGAGCAGAAGGTCCTGGGCAGGTCTTAGAGAATGGGACAGGACTAACAACAGCTTTTTAGGTGGAGCTTGATGAAAGATGTCATGAGTAGTACTTGAGTCAGTGATCTAGGAAGTCCCTTCTGATTATGGTGGATTTTCTTTAGTTTTTGTTTGTTTCTTTGTTTTAACTGATAGCTTGGAGTTGGCTCTGTTTCCTTCACTGATATTGCATGCATTCCCCAGTGGGCAGAGTTTAATCTACTAAAGGAATAATCTGTGTTGTGTATGGGATGATATTTCTTGACATGGTGTGTTCTCATTCCAGCTATTGTCAGCTGAGCTGAGATTGTTGTGAAATCTGGGGGCAATGTGGTCAGACATGAACTTCTCTAAAATCCTAAACTGGGGAGAAGGAGAAGAGATTAAACAAGGGTTTGTATGGGGAGGAACACCTTGAGCACTTACAAAGAAAAGGTGCCAAAGAATGCCTATAACTTATGTTGGAGAGCTCAACAGGGAATGAACTCCTAGTTTAGGTGATTTGATTTAAATATAAAGGAGTTCAGAAGCCTGTTTTCTGAAAGCAGAGAAAAATTTGTTCAAAGTGACCTGTCAGGAAAAGGATAGACAAAATAATCTACTACACAAAAATACTTTTCTTTGAAGAACAACAACAACAACAAAAAAGATGCCACAGTGATGTTTCAAATATATGACCGCAAAACAAGAAAAAAAAAGCAGAAGTATGTTCTGCTGGACAGGAAGTGAAGACAGATACTAGAAATCAAAAAAAATGGAAAGTAGGAGCAGATATTTTGTACATTAAAGCTTTAGAAAGTAAATAGACAAAGATAGCCAGGAGATAGTTGTGACTGGCAGAGATAAGAAAAAAAAAATCACTTTTTGTGCCCTTGAAAATGAGGAAGCCTCAGTAATGTTAGTGAGAGGCAAAATAGGTAGGAACGATTAGAGGAGTTGGAACTGCTGCCAGGATGTTATGGGTCTGTATTAGGAAGAAAAGGAAAGCCAAAACTGCAACTTGAAAATGTAAAAGCTGCCCATGACTATCTATTTGTAACTTTGGGCAGTGTAAGTGTCCTTCATACCATATTTTTTGAACAGAAGTTGGGTTATGTACTGTTAATTCTGAATAAGTGTTTAGAATTTGGTAGGTTTGAATAATTTCCACTTAAGTGAGTGAGACTTAAATGAAATATTGAAGAGAATTCAGGATACCTGCTTGAATTTTAAACAATGTAATTTATACAGCAGAGGGTTGGAAGTGTGTCAAGAGGCACAATAAAGCAAGGAAGATGTAGCGTTAGGCTCAGTAAGCTTAAGAATTTTGTTGGGAGCAGGGACACCAAACCAAACACAAAACAGGCTTGTTATTCAACACACAATAGCAGGTGCAATTTTTGTGGGGAGCAGTAGTTTATCAGAGCCTTGATTGTCTCTTTTTGGTCTCTTGTTGGTCTCTTTTTATCTCTTCCTTTCCCTCTCCTTTCCCTCTCTTTTCCTCTTTTTCTTATTTATCTTTTTTTTTTTTTTTTAATTTCTTATTTCCTTCGTTTTAGTTAAGTTTTTCAGCTTGTTTGAGATAATCTATGTGCATATTTTTTAGTCATTCTGATCACATTTTACACTCTGGTTGTTAATGCAGCTGCATACCTTCCAAACATGTCTGACTAATTGGAAGGTTCTAGTAGCTATAAATGTTTAAGCGGTAGATCTTTTAAAGGGAGTATTTCTTTTTAGATGACATCTTCAGGTACTACAAAGTCTAGCAGGATGAGCTATTTTGTATTAGGAAGGTCGACCGTAAGATATATCTTTAACCAGTGAACACAGGTCGTGCTTACAGAATCATTCTGAAAGTAATTTAGTGCACATAATATATGGAAGTACAGAAATAAACTCATGGCAGAACTCTTAAAGCAGAAAGGGGTATTATAATCTCCTCCCCTCCATCACAGAGACCTACACTCAAACCACATTCCCATTATTTTACACAAGATATTGAGAGGGGAAGATATGGCATAGGAGATATGGAATAAATATGCAGTGGGAGACTTGAAACTTAACCTCCTTAGCTTACCTGAGAAAGGGATTAAGGAGAGACTTGACTGTGATAAAGTACTTTCTCAGAGAGAAAATCTCAAGTTGCAGCAGGCATTTTGACTTTGCAGGGAAAGAGAGAAAGGTTTGAGTTGATTTCTAGTTTTTACATGTGCCTTTTAATGTAGAAGATATTTCAGAGCAGGAGCATGATTAACAGCTGGGGTCAAGCACCAGGTAGGATAGCTCATTCCTTGTTTTTTTAGTGTGTTTAGTTAGTCCTGTGGGAAATTCAACAGTTCTGTGCTGTGCCTGCTGCATAGACGTGACAGCCAGTAAGGATCTCTGAGGTTTGGTAGTGGCTGTGTAATGAGAGGTAAGGGCAGAAAGGATTCCTGTCCTGACCAAGCCTTCCCTCTTGCCTGTTTGTATGTAAATGTTTTCAAACTTCTGCAGTGGAAGTTTTGAATACTTGCATAAGCAAAGAATAACTAACTGAAATGGCAGGTGAAAAAATACCTGAGTGCTGATGGGTCCTGGGCCAAGTGATATTGAGTGTTGGTGCTCTGTAACTTTGGTCCATGCTAATCAGTTGATCATTGTCTGGAAATATGTTTGTCCCACTTGAACCTCTCTAAATTAAGTTCCTGGAAACTTTGAACTTCTCTCAGGAGCAACTGTGGCTCCACCTTGAAGTTGTAAGTGGACATAGATTTGTTTTTAGTCGTACTGGCAAATTGTCTATGGTCCATTTGCTATAAATGAGAACAGTGGATACAATTTATGCACACAGGCAAAAAGCGGTGCTCTTCCCAGTGACTGCTATATTTGGCTATTGCACTGGTGTTCTCCTACAGATTAACTCGTGGTTTGACTTTTTTGTCCAAATCTGTTGCGCTCCTCTGACATTGTGTTGCAGTTTTCTGTACTTAAGTTGGAGACCCAAACTGAAATGTTTGAATCTGTTGGTAATTGATATTTATTGAAGTAGCAAATAGTTTTATCTGTGGTTCTATTTCTTGCAGAACCCTCTGTCTTGCCACAAAAAGGTCTTTCTAAACATATTTTGTCAAAGAAATCCATTTAAGTCCAGAAACTTAATGGTCTGGGGCAGAAATAACTTGAAATAGCAGGAGTTCAGTTCTACAGAGATAGAGGATTTTGAGGAAAATCAAATAATCCTGTCTTCCTAGTTCTAGCACTGAAGTTCTAAAGCAATGCTTGGAAATGGGCCCAGCATCACATAGGGAGCTCCAATTATTTTACTAACCAGGAGAATTGTCTTCCCTCTGTTATCTACTGTCTAGTTTGTCTAGATATCTGTAAAATCTGGTCTCAAAATGAGATTTTCAATGGCAGATTTCTGCTTAAAAATAGATGAATTTGTTTATCCCTTCTCTTTGTCACCCAGAAATAAGCTGCAAATTGTTTTGGATTTGCACTCATGCTGCCTGTGGAAGGCAACTTTTTGCAAGAGCAAGTAAAATACTGATCATCTTGTTTCTTCTTTTTATTTCACCAGATTCCATTGTGATTGGATTTTGGGTTGGTCTTGCAGTTTTTGTCATCTTCATGTTTTTTGTCCTGACCCTGCTGACGAAGACAGGAGCACCACATCAAGAGTGAGTCTGAATAACAAATCCAGCCTGCTAAGCGGCTTTTGCCGCCCGCAGACAAGCAGTGACTGTGTGACATTATGCAGTTTTATTCTAGTCTGTTCCTACCAAACACTGCAGTCTCTCTTAATTTCAAGTACTTTTAGCATTTCCATTCTAAAAGCGTGTTTTGGATAGGCTGCCAAACAGGTGCCTTTAGATTACTGTTTTGCAAACAGGTGGGATGGTTCTAAGTAGGCTCAAGATTTCATGGAGTGATACTGTGAATATCAACAGAGTAGATACAAATAAAATGCAGTGCAGATGTTGAATTAAGGAAGCTGTAACCTGGCTGGTTTCCAGATGTTTTTGTGTTCAGGTCCGAAGACAGATATGGGTAGTATTTGCAAAATCTTCCCTTAACCCCTGAGATGTGAGAGTGTCTTATTTTCTGCTGAGAAATTGTAATAGATGCTGGTCAGCTCAACATTTCTTTAAAGCCAGGATCCCTTGAAAGTCCTCTATTTTTTATTCTTTCTGGCTGATAAGTATGTGCAGACCATGCCTTGCCTCAGTGGTTTGTCTGCGTTTGCACAGGACACAGGCCGTCCGTGTCTTTTCCTCTGAGAAAGTTTGAAACCACATCTCCTCTCAGGCTTGTGCGCCATGAAGTGGAAATAAAAAGCCTCTCCGAAGCGTGAGATTACTTGCAGGCAGGTAGTAATGATGAGAAGCTGATTGTAAAAGGCAATTGCTGGTGCTTATCACTTCCTAAAGCAGCCTGTCTCTGCCTCCCAGAGCCCCTTTGCTCTTTAATCACATGTAAATGCGCTCTGGAACGCCGTGTAATGGCACATCTCATTAGAGAGACAGGGCCACATTAGAGAGGGCAGATGTATGTCCTGAGCCTCTTCTGTGCTTCTAAAGTTTTGCTCCTGTGAGAAGAAAATAGAGGCAGAATAATCCAGCTCACCAGAACTGACGTGCTGGTATTTTTGCTTCCCCTACAGACTGTTATAGAGTAGCCAGATATTGCCCACAAATAGACTTAAAATCCCTGTAATTGTTGGTGTGCTGTCTCTTTTTCACATAGGTCTTATTTATTAGCTGAGCATGAGCCTGGATCTCATGTGGGTAACTTGATGGGAAAAAGCGATGAAGTCAAAAATACATATATAGAGAGAATTTAATATGGATTTGTCAAGAATTTTTACATTTGTAAAAATTTACTTTCAGGTACCAGAGGCCTGCTTGATACTTCCCACTTTTTTCTGCCTTTTTGATCAGTCTTCTCAGAACAGTGTCCTAGGGAGTTTGTGAAATGTGCACCTTTGGTCAACTTCTACATCCAGATAACGTGATCAGAATTCAGACTTGCCCTAACCTTCATCATTAGGCTTGAGACTTCCAGAAGTCCCTTCTGTTCTACACCTTAATATAATTTTTCTTCAGTTGCTGGAGCAAGACCAGTTATTCCTTTCTGTACTTGTTACACATCTTTACAGCTTTGGGAGCTGTGGGCCTGAGTGCTTGCCCCCTTGCTATTATGCTGAATTGACACCTTTAACAAATTTGAGCACTGTTTTTTCCACAGTAATGGTAATGAAATGTGCATGGTACTGAACATGGATCCTCTGGGAATACGCTAAAGGCAGTGAACACCGTTTTGTTCTCTTATTTTTGACACATGTATATAAAAACTGGAGAACAGCTACCTGTAAAACCACAGGAGACTGGTTTTAGTTTGCCTGCATCTTCTATTTTTATACCTGACTGGACTCTTCATGACTCGGTGTTTCATTAGTGGGCTGCCTTGAGCCCTCCTTTAGAAGGAGATGTTAATGGGATTCCTAGGTCCTGGGAGATGGATGGATGAAGTCTCTGACTTCAGGAAGGCTATTTGGCTGTTCCTGAAGTACCATTAATGTGAGAGATCAAGTGTATCTGGGCTCAGATGGATGGATCCAAAGTCGAATACTCTGATTTTTTTTTCCCAGTAGTATGCTTTTTTTGGCTCAATATAAGAGGGTATGATAGGATGTACTTTTCAAAATTATACAAGATGTTCAAGATTAGGTACATTCTCAGACCAGAATGGACAGGATATGGATGGGGACTGGCAGAAATTGAATCAGTTATGGAAATTACATCTGTTACATTTCTCCTTTGTTTGGTTGCATATATAAGTATGTGTGAAGCTAATGCTTGTGCAACTGAACAGAAAAAATAGTTGGCAATATCTGAATTTCCTAAAAATGCTCTCATTCATCACTTAGGAGAGGAAAGCATGCCATATTTGTTTCTGCATTTGAAAATGTCCTTAAGAGTACATTTATGCAACAAATGCAAAAGATCATGCAACCTATCTGTATAAAATAATGGCTGATGTAATTTTAAAGCAGTAAATGTTAGATAACAGATTTTTTTTTAAGAAATCAGTCAATCTTGATTAAGTAAACATGATTTTTGAGGTTGCTTTTCTTTAGTGTTCTGAAAAGATATCTGCTGAGGAATTCTTGCAGATTGTAACGAGCAAGACTATGCAAGTTTCTAGTCTAGTTTTAAAAAAATCTAATAAAATTCCTCTCCTAAATACAAAGATGGCATTTGTGAATTTCAAAATCCAGAAATATCTCTGTATGTTAGATCGTGTGTTCCCTGCTCATGAACATAGGTTTATACTTCATCATCTATACTCAGCATTCTGGGTCATTGTAAAATTTATTTGCATCTCCTGTTCTTCATTAAGATTAGGCTGCCATTGCCAGTCTTGTGTGCCCCTCTGCATGGTCAGCCTTAGCTCCTTCATAGTTCACTGGACTATGAAGCACTTTCCACACCTATGAAGTAATTCTACTCCTGTAGTGAATGCATTTTAAACTTTCTTCTGCAGTCACTTCTTCCTGGGCTTACAGTGCTTGTCCTTCTGTCTGTGCGCATTTGCCACATCTACTGCCTGTGCCACAACACTGCCTAGAAACTCTTGGGAGAGATTTGCCAAATTATATATGAAACAAACTCAGCGTGGTGCTTTTTACTGCATTATAAATACATAAATGTCAGTTGTCAGTTCAGAATTATTCCAGGCTGTTTGCCCCCTGTTGTGTATACAGTAGGTTATTACTTAGTTACTGGTCAGTCTTACATGAATTTAAATGTTATTCTACCTTATTCACTTTGAAATGCAGAGTAGGCCAGTACAGTTTTGACAAACTAGAGAACTGCTCTCATTTATAGGCTAGTGGAAGCAATTTTGTGAGGACAGAATTCCCCCATCATGTAATGGAAGTAAATTAGCTTCTGAGAAGCAGGGATCTTTAACTGTGATTGAAAGACTAATGGTAGGTATCCTGTGAACTTTAAAATTTTAGTGAGTAGATTTCTGAAGGTGTCATCTGATGCTTTCAAAAGCTTGTAGGCACTTATCTCCTACTGCAGGCTTGAGGAAATTAAATTACATCAAAAAACTCTTCAGTGCTGGGTGAACCTTTAGGTGTCCAGTTATCTGGCTCCAAGCGTCATTTACTACATCTTCAGATGTAAACAGCGTGATTTATTAGTTCTTAACAAAATTCATATTCTGAGAACAAGTTTCATTGCTCATTCTGTGAATACCTCTACTGCCTGCCAAATGCAAATAACTTGCATTTTGTGATGATAGCATATAAATTCATCCTGAAAAAGAATAAAACTGTAAAACTCTTCTCTGGCTTAAGCTCTTCTCATCTCCAGCTGCAAATGGCTCCTGCATGAGTCCACACAGATTGATGCAGGTTTGAGATAAGATCTATAAAGAAAACTAGCAAAAAAAATGTTAATCTATTCTTCCTGGGCTGCCTGGATTGTTAAGACTGCCAGTGTTTAAAGCAGTCCATCTTTCTTTCATTCCAGCTTTCCTAATTTAGAAATCTGAATGTCATTGATTGAAGTCAGCGGAAAAGATGGTTTGATGCCTGGACAAACAAGCACTCAATGCCCTTAGTGAGAGCAGAGCTGCCTGTGCCTCAGAAACATTTTGTCCATCAAGGACTTTTCTCAAACTGTTCTTATGAGCCATTTAAAACAATTGCTACTACTTGAAATCAAGAGTCTTTATAAACTCATTTAGCGAGGTGATTATTATAGTATATTGATTACTAGAAGTGCAATTTAAGAGTGCTGGCATTAACTTACTCCTATGGAAAATGATTATGACAAATGAAGACTTAGACTTTTAAAGCCAGTTAAAATTTTCTGCAGAAGCAATTTTGTGTTAGATACACTGTAGGGTTTCCTTTTCTCCTGACCATAATGGTTGCTGAAACCAAACTTGTAGCTAAGAACTCAAATAGTTCTACTTTTGTGTTTACTGTATTTTTCTTTTTCCTCCATAGCAATGCAGAACTTTCTGAAAAAAGATTTTGCATGAATAGCTTTGTGGCGGATTTTGGAAGACCTTTGGAATCTGAGAGGGTCTTTTCCCACCAAATGGCTGAAGAATCCCAGTCACTTTTCCATTTCTGCATTAATGAAGTGGACCATATGAACAAAGAAAAAGAGAGTCAGAAAGGTTCCAGACTGGAGAGTAATACCCACTTTCAGGAGGTTCCCAAAAGCAGTGGAATGTTTGAGGAAGATCTACACTGTCTTACAAAATTTAACATTCCTAACTTTGTGAACACTGAACAGAACTCTTCATTAGGCGAGGATGATCTCCTCATCTCAGAGCCACCAATAATTTTAGAAAACAAACTGGTTAGGCAATCTTCCCATCGGATCCTTGATTGAAAAGATCTTTTACTTTAAGGTAAACATTCCCGCTATTGTCCAGTTTGAAGCTTTTCTTGGCCCCCTGCTCTTTTGACAGAAGGTATTTCCGACCTGTGCTTTTTATTGTATGTAAGACTGGCTGTACTGATAGAACTGAGTTTAGACAAGAAGTATGACAAAGAATGCCTTATTCCAATGCCTTCTGTGGTCTAAAACTTCTGCCCAGTATTATTTTTGCTTTTTGATTTTTTTTGTCCATTTCTTGTATTGATCTTGTTTTTTAAACGACTACTTATGACCAGCTTCTGAAGGATAATAATTTACAAAGACTGAAGACTGGAGCCTGGCATTGGAAGGTCTGTGAAATTCATTGGCCAAGAAAAGTGCAAATCTCAAAGAAGATGGAAGAAACGAATAAACAGCCCCTGGGGAGGTTCTGTGGTTTCTGCTACTCCCAATGATGCCTGGAGCTGAGCAGCACAATAAATATCTGCTTGGGACTAACTTCAGTTTCTGATCCCTAACTGCTTTTTGGTGCAATTTAAACCCAATTTACAAAGCTTCCAGAGGGAATACCTTGCAAATTAAATTGTTTGGTTACAGTGTTTACAAAATGCTATTACCACCTGCTGCTGAGTAAAAGCAAATTGGTGTCTGTAATTATACTTCAGAATGACACCTCAGCAGCTGCCCTGTGATGACATGGAATTAGTATTCTACACACAAACACAAACTGTGATTCGACTCCTTTTTTGTTCTGCTTTGTTTTGTTTTTCTGTAAAGTGCTGATGTGAACTTCCATTCAGTAATTACAGGATTCAGTAGCTAAGTCACAGGAAATAAGAAAAAAAAAATTCTTTTGCCAATAAAGTTACTACATGCAAATGGTGGTGATATGCTAAGCTGGTGTTATCTGTTGCCAATAGACTGAACCTTCCTATGATTTTTGCCTTTATAAAAGGTCATTTCTTTACTCATTGGCCAGTGACATGCTAGCAGGCTTTGAATTGAGATGACCAACTCCAAAAGTATAGCTAAGCTGTGCTTGCTCCGTCTTCTTTTTGTACTCAATTGGGATAGGGTTGCAACCCCTGCTGTTCACCTAGTGAAAGATTCGGTAAGGATTTGAACAGCTGTAGTTTCAGCCTTTATTTTTTAAATGTGGAATTAAGTTCTGAACCTTTGAGAGTACTTAAAATTGTATTTCAGCTTTCTTCAAAAGATGGCAACTAATGACTGAATGGTTTTAGAGCAAGCATGTAAAATGCAGAGGTACCAGGTTCAAACCCTTTGCTGGATTTCAAGTATGCTTTGCAGGAAGTTCTTAATTGAGATATAAAGAGTGGATTCCAGACACTGTGCCTAACTGGATTTTCTTGAAATTAATGCGCTTTGTATCCAACACATCTGTGTTTGCGGTTAGAGACCTGCTGATACACTCTTCAGCCACTTAAATGCTGATTAATTCACCCCTTCTTCACCTTACAAATAGGAAAAAGAGTGAATGGGTTGAGCATTTAAAGAATACAAATTATATAGGAAGACGGCAGGAAACATCTTTTGTTTCTATATCCTGTGCCCTTATTACATGCCACTTACAGATTAATTTCCTGTTTTCAAATGTAATTTTTGCAGGACTTGCTAGTTTTTAAAGCAACAAGATTACACTTCAAGCAGAGACTATTTAAAACTAGCAGGTTATTGCTGAATAGTTCCCAGAGAAGACTGAAATGAACCCTGTTCTGAATGAGCACAGCTCTATGGGCTGCAATGTATATCTCCAGTAAAATGTTTCAGGCGCAGAAAAGGTCTTTCACAGGAAGTACATAACTACAAGTATGAAGGCTGTAGGTATGGACTTTCTTTTTCCTCAGTTTGGGAAATCTGTCTCTGAATATGGCATCTACTTCCTGCTGAGGCACCTCAATAACTATTAGCTATCTGATAGTTAAACTTTGAAGCTCAATATTGCTATGCCTACACACTGTGGGACTTGTACTAAACAGGGCTTTTATAGCTGATTGCTGGACCAGTGAGCTGACTTCAGTAATGTTTGAGCTACTATTTTTATTTTATTTTTTTCCTTTGCCATGCTTGAAAACAGCAATGCTGCTTGAAGGAAGGGCAAATCTATGTGGAATCCATCTCCTTTGCAACTAAGAAATGAAGGGTACTTCTAAGGCATTTAAAACTACGTTGCATTAAGGTTGGAAAAAGACCTTTAAGATTATAAAGTCCAACCATTAACTCAGCACTGCCAAGTCCCCCTCTAAATCACCTCCCCCTGTGCCACATGGCTTTTTAAAACCTCTAAGGATGGTGGTGGAAGCAGGGATGGTGCTTCCCTGGGCAGTCTGTTTCGGTGCTCCACAACCTGTTTCGGGGAAAAGAATCTCAAAAGTTTCACAAGTTTCAGAACAATGCAGATGGGGTTTTAGAAACAGAAGATGCTGCCTGTAGGCTAGCCCATGCTTTTCTTCTGCTACCATAAATCTCAGTAGCTTCTCTTTGGGTACATAACTATTACTTTGGGGAGAGAAAGGAAGCATTTTGTGTATGGATATTGGTGATAATGCCTAGATGAAAGGTACTTAATAAAATGACCCAGAGATGATGCCAACTTAACTTACAACACATTTAAATTGCATGGTAATATCCTTCTGCAGCATGTATTAATCCTGTAAAGCTATGTAAGTGTTTGGTTCCTGCTTTTGTTCTTTCCTGATGATGATTCTACTTTTTTTCATCTTATGTCCCTTCTATATTTCAAGTCCTTCATGATGCTTTTCTCAGAAAAATAACCTGTCAGTCCCTGCTGCAGAGCTCCCATGCCACTTCAGAGACACTGTGGCAGCAATAGTGTGATTCAGGTTTTTGCTCTGCCTCTGCCTTAAAGCAGAGCCAAAGGCAGATGCAAAAACGTTCTGCAGTCTTAAGAACCAGCTAATTTAAGGCTGTCCTTACTTTCTTTTTTTCTTTTTTTTCCTTTTTAAGAATAACAGACACATTTTGCCTCAGAGGAAAGGGCAATATATAACCTGTTTAAAAAAATTCATCTTTTTTCAGAAAAGCAACTCCTTGGTGCACTAGAAACAGAAGAGAAAGTGTTCTGATCAGAGTGATCTTCAGAAGGAGTACTTGGAATTTAATGGTGTTTGAAATGGCATTTTTGTGAGATTTTTTAGTGCTTGGCCTCAAGCCTCTTCTCAAAACTCTGTATAAATGCATCATCTGCGGCAGATTTAACTACAGAGACATAGCTCTTCTAAACCAGCTACATTTGTTTGCCTAAACAGATCTTGTATTCTGTAAGAACTTACTAGGTCAAGTTATTTAGCTCAGTTTTCAAAGGTAAATACTTGCAAAATGCTCTTCTGTGTAAACAGTTTTAGTTGTGTATCTTAAAAAAAAAAGCAAAACTCCAAAACCTATAATGTAAAATCAGTAAATGCCTGCTCATACAGAAGAGAAAGAATGGTAAAACTGTGATAATCTCTGCTACCATCCAGAGCTATACAATCTCTGAGACTGCAAGGTGAAGTAAATGAGGTATATTTGTCATGAAATTAAGTATTTATGCACCTGAGGCCCTGACCTTGAATACTGTAACACTGACATTTTTTCCACTTTTTAGCCTTTGATATTGACAGGTAGCAAGGACAGCAGAGAAGAACCTTCTACCACATGTTCTCCAATGACAGCAAGAGCTGGAGGCCTGTACTTTCTTGTTTTTGGACAAGAGGTATGTAGTTAGCTGTATGAAAGGCTAGTTTTAATTCAGACATATCAATTGTTTTTCTGTTTGAGTCAGGACACCATTTGATGCACGATCCCCCCCATTCCCTGCAGAATTTAATTTGCACAGCTAGTGATGGTATACTTGTCCTTTTTCCTTACATTTTTCAGAAGAGGTTAAATGTGGGACAGAGGGGCAGAGTTCAAAATGTATTATGTGCTATCAAATAAAGTCTTCACTCACAATAACCTGTTTGTTACATGAACAATTTTGACATGTATTTCATAGAAATTGAAATGGAACACCCTGCTGCTGCCTCTGCCCCAAATGCTGTGATGAAATCTGATCCTTTTCTGTACATCATGTTTTCCTCTCTTGAAGAAATCTAGGTCACTGAGTCACCTAGCCAGCTGTTCACATGATTTCTTAAAAGCTGCAAACATGACACTTCGAATTACTATACTCCAGCTGCTTTGCTGTAAACAGATGAAGTCCAGCTAAGCATTAGGCAATTATTTAAAGACATGTTTGATTCTTTTAATCAATCCATTATGCTGCCTCCTGGAAATGCATGATGAAACAGGATGGCACAAGAAGATGAAAAATATATATGAGTAGTATATAATTACGTAACTCCCTGAAAGATCACACTGAAATCCTCAGAGAGTGAGTAACAACTTTAGAAGACAACTTAAAACTTGGACCTTAGTTCTCTAAAAGGACACCCCAACTGCAGCTATTCAAGCCCAGAGAGAGTCTGTTACTATTCTAAGCGACCACTTCATGGTAAATGCCTAAAAACTGAAGACCATGCTTCAGTGAGTGTACAACTGCATAAATACTTCTAAGGAAACAGTATAAATCATCTTATAGCTTACACTAATAGTAAATAACATTGTTCCTGCTCAGTAAAACTAACTCAGAGAGAGAATTTTATTCCAACTACGTAAAACACCAGCACTGGCTGAGAACTGACTGTGCAAATTGTAAGAAGTGTTTGAATGAACTGCATGAACATTAGGGCAACCCTCTCTTGATGACTTAAGCATCATTCATTGCAGAGTTTCCAAAATCCAGAAATGCTTCCTCTAGGATTCCTGTCCTAGGAACCTCCATCCAGGACCTGGCCTCTCTGGGAACACAAGGGCTCCAGTAGTTGAAAAAATATCTCTCACTTCAGGTCACACATTTTAATACAGTGTTACATAGACAGCAAATTGTACAGGAAATAAATTAGTTGAAATGATTTGATTTTTGTCCTTTTCAATTGCAAAACAGACCCAGATCAAGAAAACACATCATATTTACACATAGCTGATATATTTTGTTTTTATATTTACACATTTTATGAATATGGACTAATACTTTGTTGGACAGGGACAAAATAAAAATACTGAAAATATCTGACCATGAAACAATCAAGATTACCATATTAACTGGCAACCGACCACCCTTTTAAAATATCTATATATATGTATATACAGGCTCAGTTTATGTTTGTATATGTACCAAAAAGAAAAACCTTGCACTTAATCACTGTCTATGTCTAAATGGTATTATTTTTTATACTCTCTGTTTTTTATGCATGCTCAGCCACATACTTGTATGAGAGAAAATGCATGTTTACTGCTGGTCCTTGAAGAACACAAGACATAAACACACATGCACAGATCTGAACTGTTTCATATTGACTTAAATGCTAGGTTCAACCAATACTGCAGGTCCTCAGGGACCTAAGGAGTACATTATAGCTTTCATCTTCTCTTTGCCCTAAATAAGTATAGTTGATTGAGCTCAATATATGTGCTACGGAATTCTTAAGGACATGCAGTCACTGACTTCAAACTAATAATGTACTGATTTACCGGGAAAGCATTCCTTCCAACCACCAAATTGCTATCATCATCTATTTAGAATTTTCTTTAATTACTGCTTCTTGCTTTTAGCAGCAGGTTTTTCATATATGTTA
>WBMY01001062.1:705342-732232 GCA_013397315.1 Donacobius atricapilla | reverse complement strand
CCCCCCCACCCCAGTCTCCTCTCTGGAGCAGTGCAGTTCCTATGGCTTCAGAGATTCCTAGGGCTACATTTTCTGGAGTGATGATTCTTTTTTCCCTCCACTGGGTCCATTTCTTTCTTGAAAGAAGAGACCAAAAGTGTAGCACCCTAAGGTACACATTTGTGCTGCAGTAGGAATTGCTCCTGTGTAGCTGCTCAACAGCACAGGTGTGCATCTGGCAGGGCCTGAGGAGAGGGAGAATGCAACAGCCTCCAACAGTGTTACCTGCCATGATGCCTGTCAGCTCAGCAGAAAGTTACCTCCGTGTTTGGTATTTTGGTCTGATTTTTGTTGGTGGTGGTTTTTTTGGTGTGGGTTTTTTTTTTTTTTCCCCTGGCCCCTTTCCTAACTTGCTCAGTATTTTAACTCCAAATTTCCCCACCTACACATCCCTGAAGTCTGAGCTTTAGCCGTTGTCTTCACATCTGACTTGTCTCTTTGTCTGTCAAGATCACCTACAGAGGTACTTACTATGTCAGATCCTGAACAGCCCATTGTAAAACCTTATCAGTACAGCCTTCCCTTTTAAAAGAGACACCAATAACTACTCTTGCACTGTATTTTATAGGTTTTTTCTGTATCCGGCCTGTAAGAATTCAGCTAGACCCACTCTGCCATCAGTTTCACCAGCACAGCTGGAATTATCTGAAAAGGAAACAAAGAACAGCTGGAAATTCGAGCACCACCAGGGAATGCCTGCTCTGTTCCAGCCCTCCAATCATTCATCGAAGTGGAAAAGGGTCTTAAAAATAAGGAAAGGAATATTATTTGAATTGGAGGGAGAGAAGCAAATGCTGGAAAAAGATGCTTTTCCTGCCCTATGGAATGAAATACATGAATGTTATACACTAAACATACAAACCAAAGAGCTTACTACTCAAATTTTTCACAAAGGAATCACTATAAGACAAGTTAGAAATCAAAAATATACAGGCATATTCTACAATCTGTGAAAAAGGAAATTTTCCAATGGTAGTTGAATTTATGGAATAACTTCAACATTTCTATTATTAAAAAAATATGTAAATTTATTACTCATAAAAAAGAAGACATACAGTATGACTAGAGTATTGCTCAGTAAAAATCCGCCTCTAGGCATGACAGATTCCAGAGAAGATCAGAATGCAATGCAATTTATACACATTACAATAATAATTTTCAATAACATTTTCTATACATTACTTTGAAAATTAAAATTCTTGCTGCTCTACTTAACTACTACCTAATCATGTTTTCCAACAGCTGTCTGTCACTCTGAATCCACTGGAATCAGGTGCAGGAATAACAACCCCTTGTTTCTGCAGTTCACGTAAAACATCTAGTATTGAATCCAATTCCATTCGAAATTTCTCCAGCTCCTGATTCTTCTGCTGCGCCAGCCTTCGCCACTTCTCAGCCTCCTGAGTTTGCCTCACTTCAGAAATGTGCTGTGTTAGTTGGGTTGCCTGCAAATTCGAAGAAAATCAGGACTGTGACCTGTGACTTCCTATTCCAATACTCAGCCAGTGCTGCTACTTTGCAAAAATGTGCCGCATCATTTTATCTGATGCTCAGTATCAAAGCTGATTGCTCACATTGAGCTGAAGCAATCTGTTCTGAATATTGCAAAAAGCATTCTGATAGCAATGAATTCCTTTAAATATTTGCATTTATGACACAAGGGTAGGATTGATTATTGCCTAATAGAGGAGAATTTAACTTATCCTCTCCAAAACAGTAATTAAATTTGAATATTTTTAAGACAAAGCTGAGCATATAACATAAACCCCTCTATAAATCAAAATAAACTTTTTGAATTGCCATTTAAATGTGGTCATTAAAATAACGCTCTGCAAAAAAACTAAATCTGAATGACATGTTGTAGCCTACTACTCTACTTTGAAAAACCACAAGTTCTATGAATTATCAGAAATTGTTGTGTAGTCACAAAGATCTGATGCTGCCACAGATAAAGGTCTGAATAACTTTAACATGAATCCCTGATATAATCCTATTAAATTACACAAGAGGTGTCATAAGATATCAAAATCTCCACACCACAATTAATTGTAATAGATTCTTTAAAGAAAGCCCATCACTTAAAGGCAGTAATTACCATATATGCAATTTGATACTAAAGATAACCTGTTAACTTCATGCTCAGCTATTTCCTTTTCTACGCTATTCATTTTGATATAATTCATTTGGGCAACTGTTCAATGCCCCAGTGCTGATGGTTAAAGGAGAGAAACTAGGACAAAACAAAACTCAAAGCTTAATACATAACAAGGACAGGAGCACACAAAAAGATGAATTTATTTAGTACTAATTATGCATACTATTATTTCTTTAAAAAAACCCCACAAAACATCACAAAACATCTCAGTAAATACTATTGCTATTCAGTGGAGCTACGTCACAGAGTAGGCAGCAGCAAACACTTCACAGAAATGGTAAAGATATCCTCACATTATATAAAAGCAAATTAATAGCAAACACATGAACTGCATTACAATTACCTTTAGCAGGACAGAATGTGAACAAAAATAATGAAAACAACAGTGGCAATAAGATTTGTTTTTATGCACGGGTCTTTTTTTGAAAGAAAATAAATATATGATATAGAAATGTACAAGAAGAAATCCTTCTATGACAAAAAAATCTGTACATTAAAAGTATATTCCTTGAGAACTGGTTTTAAAATTTAAAATAAAATACGGTATTTCTATACTTTTAACATGGCTTTTCTGACTAGGGCCGCTAGGACTAGGTAATTACAGTCCAGTTGAGGAATATATCATATCTTAGACTCTGCATTCCAAACTCTTGTCAGTTTTCAGTAGCTCGTTTTCATCGTGTAACTGAAGTATGAAATAATGATCTTGCCACCAGAGATCACACTGTTCAACCCTCTGGAACAGCAAGGCCTTCTTAGACCAGGCTGCAGGGAAGTTACACACGTAATCTTAATTACCACAGCAGGGTCGCGCTGACCAGGCCTGCACCTTCATTCACTTGCTTTAGCAGACAAAGCCATGGCTGTATAAAAGCTACTTCCCTCCCGCAGTGCAAGCTAAATAAGCCTGAATAAATGCCATAAAATTACAATTAAACCGGTAAATTGCTCTTGAGAAGTAAATGCAGTTATGCACTGGTGTACCTTTTGAATTTCATGCTCTCTTTCTGCATATCTGCTCTCTATATGCTTGATTTTCTTTTCCAGGCACAAGAAATGTTTCATTTCAGGACTCTGGCTCTCCCTAGCCTCTCTCAGCTCTTCCAACAATTTTGTCACCTATAGTCAAAGAGAATTGATGAAAATTGTTATCATTGTGTTAGGCAGTGTATAAACCAGATTCCTTTAAAAATGTATTTGCATTGTTTAATCATTACATTCAAAAACTGTAGAAAGGAAGACATAAAAGAGAAATCTCTGTTCAAAAGCCCTAACAGGAATTTAGGGACTTACATTGGGATTTTTCGTTTCTAAGAAGTAGCCTGAGGACATGAAAGTCTAGTCCTGTTTGATAAACCAAGTCCTGCTAATAATCTTATGAAAGGATTGTGTTCTGTCACATTTTGTACTTCATACAACAAAAGTTAACAGAGAATATTATTATTAGATATTCTTACACAATCCCTTCTCACACTCAAGACCAAATACAAAAGATACTAGTATATTTCTAAGGACTAAATTAATTAAATACATGCTGCTGAGAGAGATTATTACAAGCCTGCATGTAGGTTTAATAATTACCAGGTAAAATCAACTTGACTATTACTTAAAACTGATTTCCTAATCATCCAGAAATTCAGGGAAGTCTTCTCATAAAGGCCTACTGGTTTATTTTCATTCTTTGCCTATTTTAAGTAACTTGATATTTCTTCATTTAACATCCAAAGTATTTTTTGGTCACTCTTCATGTGTGTAAGTAAATAAAGTTGAAAACGTTGACATCATTATCCTTTATGAGAGTCCTTAGCTCTCTGTTTGAGAGCTGCTAACCCTCTTCAAGCACTCATCCATCCTTGGCTCTCTGCTGTGGATTTAAGTAGCTAGAAGCATTGTGTCTTGGTAAGATGTCACTCTTACTGAGAAGTGGCTCTAAGGCAGCTTGCTATTATTTCTGTATTTTAAGGTGGCTTTCTAAAATAACAAGGCCTATGTCAGCACATTTTTGCCTGTCCATTATTCCAGCAGCTTTGAACCTGTTCAGCCACGTTTGTCAGAGGAGTAGAAGCCTTAGTTTCAAAAGGTCAGTGCAACTGAGTGTCTCTTGCTTGGCTGCTAAATTGCCACACTGAAGGGAAAGGGCTGATGTGTGGTCTCAAGTATATAATTAAATACAATTAAAAAATCATAGTGGAACGACCTCAGGCAGGGAAAAAAGCCCCAGGAGAAAATGGGCTCTGTGTATTTTGCCAGCAACAGAACCATGTCAAATACAATGCATGGCTACGTGCAAGCTGTTAAGGAAAAGTAGTACTCACTAAATGGAAAACATCCATGAACAACATTTCTGAGGTTAGTATTCAAATAACAATCTTCCAAGAAGTCTCAGGAAAAACTTTGTCTCTTTGGATGTACCACCATTTTAGACAGAGGACTCAATCCTATTACCAGTGAGGTTCTTTCCCCTATCACTACTATTTCCATTTCCAGGTTTGGCTGTCTTCTCAGCAAAACTTATTTAACCATTTAATGTTTAAGATGTATTTTAAAAGCAGCACAGAAGTTGTGCTAGAGGGAAAAAGCAAGGCTTTACATAGATATTTCTCTCTGTACAGTCTTGCCATGATTTCTGTAACAAAGATACTCCTTTACATTTTTTTAAATACCAGCACCTTGAAGCTGGCCTCTACCATGTGGGTCAGATTGGATAATCACTCTCTTAAGCCATCACTGTCAATAATCTGTAAAGCAGTCATAGAGGAAACAATAACATTTGTCTCATTGTACTCTCACCCTGTTTTTCCAGGAAAAGTATTACACATACTGACACCACTGGAATGAAACAAGCTTTGTAAGGAAAGCCAACATCTATATGAACACAAAGTCTCTGCCTCTATTCTGCAAACATAAAACTTGTTTAATAGGACATCTTTTTTCTCCCCCTACAAACCTACAGTTTTATCCAAATACATCACAACAGAGGTGGAATTTTGCATGTGTAAGATTAACACACAGATATATCTGAGTTTAGTGAGATTAAGATTAATCATTTTTAATAAACCTTGCAAGTTAGAGTATTATCGAGATTAAGTTAAAATTAGTGATGTTCATACATGAAGGAGATGGTGAATGAAGCATAGGCACAATTCTGAGACAGGCTACATCCTCCTCCTGAACAGGAGGTGGCAACAAAAAGACTGGCAGTACTTCAAGAAAAACAAAAGCATAGTCAATGATTCTAAAAGCTTGAGCTAAAAGGTGGACAGGAATTTGACACAACATTAACCCAAAAGCAAAGATAAGAACAAGTGTAATTTTTAGATTATATACTATTGATAGAAGTAGAAGATTAGAAAAAAACCCCTATATGCTTCTCTCAAAACCAATTGAATTTCATAACTTGTATAGCTAACCCTCCCTTCGTAAGACACATTAAGTTTCAGAGATAGCAGAGGAGAAAGCCAAGAATGTAACTGCCTAAGTCAGTCTTATGGCAATGGAGAATGAAAAAAGAAAAGCTTTTGAAAACAGTAATAAAAAATCCTCTTAATTGAGAGGAATAAAGAAAAAATCCTATGGTCTATTTACCCACCATAATTCAGAGAGGATATGAAAACCTGGATTAACCTGCTGATCAAACTTCATACAGATATCAGACATTTCAAACAAAATAAAAATATAATAAAAAGATTAAAATCAAAAAAGGTCAAAGTTCTGCATTCTGTTTTGTGTTGCTCTCCTGGTCACTAGAAAAACCTTGCATTCTCCGGGATAATTGACACAGAAGCAACTGACAAAGATTTTGTTTCTAAGTCTTGTTTTACAATAGATTATTTGAGACTTGACATGAATTAGAATGAAAACTCTTATTAGACTAAGGTACCCCCATTGAAATTTAAATATACCTCTTTTTGTAGGAGTTGCTCTCTTATCTGTGAAACTAAAAGAGCTTCTTGACGTCTCTCTTGTTCACCAAGTTGTTCTTGAAGATGTTTTATTAATATCTACAAAGGGTTTAAAAAAAAAAAAATTGTTAGGGTACACACCCATGACAACATGTGAAAACCTATGCAGAAGTACAGAAAAAAATAAGCAGACTGAGAAAGTTGGGGTTGTTCAGCCTAGAGAAAAGAAGGCTGTGTGGAGACCTCATAGCAACCTTCCAGTATCTGACAGTGGCCTATAGGGAATCCAGAGAGAGACTCATCACCAGGAACTGTAGCGCTAGCACAAGGAATAATGGGTACAAATTGAAAGAGGGGAAGTTTAGGTTAAACATTAGGAAGAAATTCTTCACTGTGAGGATAAGGAGACACTGGAACAGGCTGCCCAGGAAGGCTGTGGACCACCCCAAACCAGCCAGTGTTAAAGCCAGGTTGAATAAGACCTTGAGCAACCTGGCCTAGTAGGAGGGGTCCCTGTCCATGGCAAGGGGGCTTGTGAGTAGATGATCTTTGAGGTCCATTCCAACCCCTTAACATTCCTTGATTCTGTGATTGTAGTACTGCAGGTGTAAGTGATGTATGCATTAACAACACCGCCTCCAACACATGTGTGTGCATGGGCTGTTAAACAGCACACAGGTACATACGTAATATACGAAAACAAGCCTCAACCTTCAAGTTATTGTCCTCATTTTAAAATGTTCCTAAATAATCTGAATGAAACAGCTCTTTCTACCCTTTACTACCATGTGTAAAACAGCCCAGAGAAATGATGGAATTGCCCTCCTCAGAGATACTCAAAAGCCACCTGGACATGGTCCTGGATGACCCTCCTGAGCAGAACAGTTGGACAAGATGATCTTCAGAGGTCCTTTCCAACCTCAGCCATTTCAGGGTTCTGTGAATACTGTGGCACAGGATGATTTTACTTCAAAGAAAATAAGTTTATAGTAATAGAGAAATAACTAACTTTAATATATATCTATATGTAAGTAATGTATCTACTGTATCTTACCTCCTGTGTTGAAATTCTGTTCTTTAGTTCAGCTACTTTAGAAGTAGAATGTTCCTTTGCATGCTGGCAAACAATATTCTCGACCTCCCTCTGGTGGGAAGCTTTCAGAGATGCAATGTATTCTGCTGTGTCTTCCTGCATCCTGAACACAGCAAGAGAAAAGGGAGATGTAGTAAAGCAGCTACAGAGAGTTCTTCAAAAATGCAGCAGCTTCTCACTTTAACACACAAAATAACAAAAATGTTAAAGGCGGCATATCTTTGGTATTTCATAACAAAACCTTGCAAGACAGGACCACCATTACTTCTATTGCTCTGAAGGGAGGAAAGGGTGGGAAACCTACAATGGTGGATATGTGTATTATCTAACTGGAGGCAATTTGGATACAGAAAATTCAGTCAATCATCTTTGCTGGTTTCCTCTTATTAAAACAGCGGTGAGAAAAACCCTACTTTTTGATCATAATGCAGCTATCTTCTTTCAGGTATCTATTTTAGAAAAGAATGTGTTGCAATCTAAATATGTGTTGCCAATTTCTTCTACTTTGATTGTGAAGGGATGTAAGGGAGACTAGGTGAAGTATAAGGTTTCTACAGTTGGCCAAGTAAATCCCACTGAAAACATGCCCCAGGTTGGAAGGAAAGAACATGGACCAAATATTAATACTATACAACACAAAGCATCTAAGATATGATGATTTACACTGAGCTATTTTACTTAAAAGCATAAGAAATTGTTGTACTAATAAAAGCACTAATACAGGTTTGTCTGTAGAAAGAACTGTGACAGCGCACTGCTTAAAAAAACCCAAAGTAACAAAAACCCCCCCAAAACCTCTCCCAAAGCTAGAAAACAGTAATGAAATGAAGGAAGAAAATGAAGGTATAAGCAACCTTCACACATGGCTGACATTAATGTGCTACTTCAATCCTACGTTTGTCAACGCTTTAAGAAGATTTTTAAAGGAATATGTTGAGCATTTACCGTCGTATGTTACTTTCAGAATAAGCCAGTGCTGCTTGAGACTTCACTCGCTGCTGGCTCATTTCTAGGGACAATCTCTCCAGCTCCTCTTTCAGATGTGCATTTTCTTGCAGAACTTCCAAGAGATGAGAATCAGAAAAGGTATGTGATTCGTATATTTTGTCATCATTGAAAATGCTTAGACAGGGTTCAGTGTTGTTGGAATTCCTTCCATGTGTTGCTGAGGTATTCTTTTTCAAGACCTCTGCAGAGTTTCCATTAGTGTTTGTTTTATTTCTCAAATTATTATCAGACAACATCATCATCCTTTCTTTTTGTAGTTTCTCTACAGTTTTTGTGAGGTCTTGTATTTCTCTATTTTTGGTGGCCAGTTCTTCATTTAGTTTTAATAACCTGTCTTTTGTGTTACCTTGTTTCATCTTAGAGTCCATGGACTCTAAGTCTTTATTATCACTTTTACTTCTGAGTTTTAATTGGGAATTTTGACTTTTAAGATTTTCAATTTCTGTTTGGAGGTTTCCAACAGTGATCTGATGGGTCTTCTTTAGATTCTGAAGCTCCTGTTCAAGTTCTACAGAAGTGGCTTTATCACCATTCAGTTTTGGTGCTTCACTCATAAATTCATAGGCAAGTAGTTGCTCAAGCTCTGCAAGTCTTTGTTCATACTGTATCTAGGAGGGGAGTAGAATGCAGGGATAAAAAAACAGTTTCGTAAGTGTTCTGTTATTATTAGCCCTTCCTATTATTCTTGAAAGTTACTGCCCGTCTGAAGGAAGATTTCAGAAGACAGGATACAAATCAGGATTACTAACAAACTACTCAATCAGTTCAGAAATTAGTGAGTGAAATAAGCCTGCTGTAAAACAATTACTCGAATCATTTACTACAAAATAATCTAATTACAATGGACGCAGTAACTATGGGATAGAAAATTATATTGACAAGAAAATATTTCATTTTTATGTAATTGAGTTCTCTTCAGAAGCTATTAATGTTAATTTTGTCATTATGTACTTGTTATATGTGAGCTGGCAAACATTTGTGTCACAAGTTCAAAACTGTACTTCATGTTTTTCAAAACATCCTAATTTTTAACAGAACGGATCTTTCTTTTTATGCATTTTTAAGTATGAAGACACAGGTATGAATTCAGAGAGACACAGAATCTTTCCTCCTAATGAGCTGAGGAAAACCTAACCTTCTTAATAGCTTGGATGGCCTTTGAGGAAAGTATAAGTGATGCGTGGAGAAAAGGTGGAACAACTGGCCAATGCTTTCCTTTCTTGCTCATTAAGCACCTGTGCAGTTCACCTTTTCCTTGAAGTAAAATGCCAGACTTCCATGCTTCCTAACCTGAGTGTTTAGGCTCACTATCATGTAATTTTTGGACAGTAAACCACATATTTAGTGGTTCCCAATGTTCCCTTGCAGAAATGTTCAGTCAGCAGACCTTTGAAATCACAACCTTTGGTACAGCAAGAAATCAGATAAGCAGCTACTCTGACCCACAGGGTGAAAACCTTAATTGTAAGAATTAAATTATTATGCCTTGAGACCATGTCCTCTTTGTTTCAATACTACCCTAGCAATTTCAATGCTATTTTTATCTTAGATGCTGAAGGTACTGAAATTCTGATTCTAAATTCTTTGAGGTTTTATTTTTCCCCTTGAATGTGGTCTTTGCCTTCAGTTTTAACCATTACCCTGTGTTAGACTCTAGTTGCCTTGTGACTGCTACTTGCAAAGTGGACTACTCAACTTTTACCTTTATTTTTTGAAACTGTTGTTCCATGGCACGGAGACTTTTCTTAGCTTCATCATCTTTACCTTCAAGTTCTGTTTCTAATTTCTTTATTCTTCTCTCCAAAAATTCAACTGTGTTTGTTTTAGCTGAAAGCTCATTCGTTTTCTCAGCAGCAGCAGCAGCATAAATCAAAGCAGGCAAAGAATTTGGATACCTTTTTTTTATAATTCCTTCCATTTCTCTGATCTGTTCATAAGAAAATTAAGTCAAAGGTCAAAAATAATAAAGTTCTAATGAAAAGGGAACAGAAATAAGTGACAGAACGTTAACAAATTTCATTCCCTTAAGGTAGAAGAATGAAAACTATAGACATATATATTGAGAATTATTTTATATTCCTCCTCTTTATGTTTTTGTTTACAGGAAAGCAACACTCATCATCTCTTACTGACTAACTTTCACAGATCTTAAACAAAATACTGCTCTGGTCTTCGGATTGCCTTATGTCAACAGTCTAAGGAAAGTCAAAAAAAGGGATTTGAGTATGGCTCTAATGCTGAAAATATGTTTTTTTTCTGGATTTGCATTCACATTCTACTTTTCCAACCGTTAAAGATATTTCATAGTAATATTGGAATTATTCTCCCAATAACAGATTATACGCCTTTTATTTTGTAGTCTGTAATAATGTAAAACTAACACTTTGCATGCAACATTAATAACAAGTCCCTCTCTTATCTATGGGTAAGATATTCATATCAGAAATCTGCAAAGGCTCTTGCCCATGGGTCCCACATTCCTAACTAATGCAACTGCCACCCACCTCCTAAAATTCAGGAAGGTATACTTCCACTTGATGTTTCTTTCATACTAACATGGATTTTAAGGTCTCCACTCCTCCAGTTTTCATCAATCTTGTAGGCATCCAATAGAATTTAAACCCCTACTCTTGAATCAAGTTGGTTGAAATTTGTCACAGTTAAGGGATGACTGTACGTGGAGAGGAATCTTAGGAGGAAAACAGCAAGCTTTGGCTTTTGCCCTCTTGCCCCTTTTGAAGAAACTCTTAACAGTCATTTTAAAAGATTTTAAAAGGGGTATCTGCTTGTTGGAACATAGTAGCAAGGAGAGCTCTTTCCAAGTAAATAATTGCAGCTTTTTGTGTTCATGAGTGTTCAATAACACAAGTTACTTTATCACAAAACTTCGTGCTATGCTTTATCCTTATGAAAGCACAGGGGTTTTAAGAGACCTTATCTGAAAAAAAAGGTTAAATGAAACACAGTTCTTTTATTGCATACTTGTCGCTCAAGATCCTGAATTCTTTTAGCATCTGTTGCTCTGTCTCGCAAACGTTTCTTCTGTTGCACACACTGATCTCCTGCTTCAGCTCTGAGCTTCTCAACCTGTTCAGTTTACGAGGAGAGAAATTGAAGTATGTATTCAGAGACATTGTCCTGTAGTACAAAAGCATTTCAAACACACATGATACAATGGAAGTATTCTGCCACTTAGAAACTCATAATGGTAATTTCTCTATTAAATGATTCTTCAGACTCTTAACCCACATGACAGCTTCCTTCTCCAAAGCAACTGAAACTAGATATGGAAATGTAAGAGAATTTCAGCTCTGGGACACTCGTGTCTTCATACCAGTAAAACTGTTTCTTTCTTTCATACTGCCAGTACGAAGGCTTGATTAAAAGCTATCATATAAAATACTACAGGGCATTCCATGATTTCAGGATGAGAAATGGTTTGTGATTTTCAGTGCTACACTATGTGATGAGATATAGAAACAGCCAAAAGGCAACATTATGTTGTGCCTAAATAAAAGCTGAGTCCCAGAATCAGGGGAAGGACCTGGATAACTCATGTTCCTGCACTCCCATGAAGTGAGGACTCAAAACTATAATCTAAAATTGAATATACTACCTTGATTAGCCATTATGATCTCTTTACAGGGATATTACACCCTGGATATTAAAAAATATTCCTATCTTGAATTCTTTCCCACATTGGTAATATTAGCATGTCATGCTTTTATGCCAGCATTTTATAGTTTGACTGATTTCATTATTTTTATGAAGTCACAGCCCTAGGCACCAGAATCTTTAGACACCAGTCCAGGCCAGAGAAAATGCCAATAAAAATATTTTCTTTTACAGGAATGATATCTTGATCAAAGTTTGATATGTCGGTGTCTGACCCTGGCTGCTCCTTCAGAAACACCCTCTTTCATCTGCAATCTCTCTTATAAAACATCATAAAAAAATTCCAACATCAGTTACATTTTAGCACTGGTAAAATTTTTTGTTTTAGTGAATCCTAAGTCCAATGTACTGATAAGTAGAGAATGCAAATCTCAGCAGTATTAAAGATTCATGTATTAGTTTTGTTTTAGATTTCAAGTGTTTTGGGTTTTTCCTCCTTACTACAGTAACCAGGGAGTTTTTCCTAAGAAAGAATTTAGAACTGGTACTTAAGAGAAAAAAAATGTGTTGCCTAACTTACTATGGAGCAAAAAGGATGAAAAGAGAATGAGAAGAGGGGTGTTCCTAGTTGTTAACGTAACAATATACTTCTTTCTCGTAGGTCAAGAAATCTGGTTTTAGGCAAGCATGTTACTTTTGTTCCCAGAAGCATAGCCAAGATGTCCAATAAAACCAATCTAAATACCAAAAAAAGGGATTATTATGAAGGAAATAATTACATTACACTCATCACTGGAAGAAGAAACTATTTCCAGTTCCAGGTTCTTAAATAAAGCTAGATATTATCACCTCTAGTCTTAGTTTCTCAATTTCTTCTCTTGCATCTTTAAGACGGGCTGCATCTTTATCCAGAAGATCTTGATTTTCCGCATACCACTGAAGTCTTTTTTTTAAATGAGTAATTTCCTGTTTGTATGATTCTTCCATTACTTTAAATTCATAAGACTTCTCATCTACAAGAATAAAACATTCTTAGAATTGTTTTATTAGTAATTATGTATTGAAGGAGTAATTAGTCAACACTGACTTTTCTCAGCATATTTCATACATTTAGCATTTTGACAACACTGTTACTGTAGTAGTTTTAAAACCAGATCCTAATTAGAATTTAAAAAGCAACAGTATTTGTAAAAACCCCTTTACTTCTCTCATACATAGCAGTACTAAATTGCTTACAGTTCTCACCACAGGAAGTACTTAAAAAACAGAATCTCAGGGAGATCTATTCTAGCTTATAGTCTAGTAAACAGACCTTCAGCATCAATATGAATGACAACATAGAATATATGCTTAGATGGGTATTGATCATACTCCTCCCATTTAGGGATCAAGCATTTTCAGAAGAGACATGGAGGTAAATATTACTGCACTTAGCATTTGTGATGCTTGACACTGGAAATGAGAGAGTCCAATTTTGAGCCCTCTCTCATTAATTCAAACTGGAAAAAGCTCTGAAAAGAATGCTGAAAAAAGTCCCAAGGCATAGGTTATGGGTAAAAAATGGGCAAGAGCTAAACAGGAGACTAAGATGTAACATAGTAGATCTTTTCTTCTGAACAGAGCTGTCACATAATTGAAATCATCTGTTTTCTATGTCCAGTGAAAGATGGGCAAGAAATCAAACTTAACAGGCCACAACAAAGAGTTTGGTTGGATAGAGGAAGAAACTTTCTAATAGAGTACCAAAAGTACTGAGGCATGTCCTTCACCATATGCTTTTGTTAGAAGTTTAGACAATACTTGGAAATGGTCTAGATGCATTTCACTAAGTAATACTTTATTAAGAAACATGTTTTTGTTACATATCTATTTACTGAAATGCAAAGGAAGCAAAATTATTCAACCAAATGAAGGTGCTTTACTTGATGCAGATGCAATCTGGACTTTTGCTAAATCTCTCTCTTTCTTGGCTTGTACCAAGTCTACCTCAAGAGCTTGCTTATCTTGTTTTAGACGTCTTATCTCTTCTTGTAATTTAGCTTCTTCTTTCTGGGTTTTAGAGAAAACAGTAAAACATGAGAAACTAAACACATATTATCACAGAAAACCCCTGAGCATGCCTTTTCAGCATACAAAGACTAAAGCACAACAGTTGCGTCTGACAACAGCAACAATAAGGTCTTTTAATTTTGGTATTACTGCCATGCCTTGCTTCAGCAGAGCATGGGAAAACATAAGATAAACACTAAAAAAAACCCCAAACCTCAGATTTTTTAAGCTTTCCTTAACTGTCATAGAAGTAGAAAACCTCTGCCTTTTGAGAATGTCAGTAAAGAAAATGGTTTGACTTACTTCTGAGACTGAAGACTGTAGGTTAAATGGGCGGATGTACTGTCCAACAGTTCACCTTACTACATTCTACTTCCCGCCACTTTCTGCAGGCAATCTCTCTTCTTTTTGCTACATGTGAACACTAGCAAACTTCAAGACCAAGAGTAGCACAAAAAGGTCTTGGTGCCAGAGCCGCCTCTAGAGATGAGGCCCCTTGGTCCCAGATATGCACAGGTACAGCAAAAATCAACCAGGGGGCTGAGATTTTGGGAGCAGCCAGTAAACAGACCGAGTGTCTAGGCATGTGCATGTTAGGTATGTTACTGCTAGTGAGCTCCTATCCTGATCTGCTGAGCAGGCCACATTGGACCTCTGTGCATTGGGCCATGTGTGCTCCTTGTGTTTCCAGTGGTATTATTTGTATTTCTGTGCTACAAGGAAAGGCACTACTCTGTTATCTTATAGGCTTGGTATATACCTACCTGTGCTGCTCGAAGCTCTGAAATCAGTTCTGTGAAACTCTGATTTCTGGCTGGTTCAGAGTCCTGCATGATTCGTGACTGGTTGTTAGTCATCTCTATCTTTTCTCTAAACAGCAAGAGCAAAAGCAGTTATGCGATGTGGTGACTCAGCATACTATCAGTGGCTACTGAAAAACAAACACAACCCTCACCCCCCCCAGACTGTACCACAGTCAGTCTGTGCAGGTTCAAAAAAAAAAAGAGAAGCAAATACGCACAACATTTATATACAAACATAATTCACCATAAGGCGAAGTCTTCTCACCTCACACAAACTTGTGTATTTGGACTACACAAGGGAAGGAAATAAAAACCTACCCTGCATCAGTGGAACTCATTTACAGGCCTCTCCAAAGCAAAGATCTGTAGATTAGGAGTACACACAATTGCTAGGTTGTTTTCCCTCATTACTAGCACAGGTTGCAAATCTCACAGGATCTACAATGCAGTGAGTAAAATGGTTTCTCCACTAGCACAACCTCTTGTGCCCCCTGATCTACTGTGTATCTTACAGCAGAATCTAAACATCTCAACAACATCAGCAAAGTAATAATACCATAACAAGTGCAGTATAATGTATTATGCATTTTGATACGAATAAGAACATTTAAATATTTCCCAAGTGGAACTCTATAGTCTTCCCATGGGTTTGCAACACCATCAAGAAAACAAAGAATTAAGTGCCCATAATCACCACAAATCAATTCTCAAAAGAAACAAACCCACAAACCTGAGAAACACTAGAAAACATGCATCTGATAGACTCCGCAATGGTTCTTCATTAAAAAAACCCCAATAAACAGCAGAAAACTCAAGAGATTTTAGGTCAGATATGTAAATGAGCCTACCTTAAGTGCATTAATTCAGACTTTAAGCACTGATTCTCCTTAAACATTAGTTCCTCATTTTTTTTGTTTTGGATTTGTAGCTCTTTCATTTGTTTGTATAATCTCTCATTTTCCTAAGTTGAGACAGACAAAATTAAAGAGTGCTCATAAATTACTGTTTTCTACAGTTATAAAACAATTTTCTCTGAAACATAGTTTCCCTGCTGAAACAGTGAAAGAAAACACTAAATATTTCATTACCGAGCTCCTAAAATGGATATCTACTTTCATTATCTACAATCTCACCCAAGTGTCTGCTCACTCTTGCAGGAAGGAGCTAAGACAGATCCTCTAAAAACTATCCCAACTATATTCTAAAAACACGTTCATGGGTGGGTGCTGATATATAAGAGCTCAGCCTGCCCACGCTCCCGTCCTGGGGACATAAACCGTCATTGTTTGGGCTGCTCACAGCCATATTGGAAAGACATTGTGTTTATACCACGGAAATATGCTGAGCATCAGCTGGAAGCTAGTTGAGCTACCTACTGGATTTTACAGCTGCAAGTATTCAAAAGGATTACTAAGACTGAGTTATCTATTTCTCCACTTGACTAAGTAATACAAATCAAGCACGCTAATAAGGTTACCTTGAAATCTGCTGCTCAGATCTTGATAAAAACATATTAAACCCCCAATTTTTTCAGATTTCTAGTGCTGCTTAAATGTGCTAATTTTCAACTACATGTCGCCAAGAAGTTTGTGGTTCTTCACTGACCATAAAGTATTTTCCCAATTCTCAACTGAAAAGTTACTTGTTTTTACAATTTAGAACATTTACATGAAACTGTGGAAAAACTCAGTCCAAACCAGATGTGTGAAAGCTTTTTTAAACCTGCAATATGTTTGCACTTCACACCCAAATCCCATCCACTTTTTAGAAAACAAGGTACCTGTTTTCAACAGAAAAGTAGTAACCATTAAACAGTTTTGTTTCTGAAACTGGATACAACACAGCTAAACAGGATGTGTAGTGATACCTGTTGATAACCTTGAATAATAACCTCTTGATCTTCGATCTCTTTTTGTATTTGGGCCAGTTTTTCCTCAGTTATAGGAATTGTTGCTGCATGAGTCCACTTCTTTACTTGGGTCATCTCTTCCATATTTCTTAGCTTTCAGAAAAAGACATACAAGCAATCAAGAAAATTTTGTTAGCAATATGGAATTTTCTGCAAGACTAGGATCCAGTATCTTTATTAAGATATGAGAGAAGACCAATGAGTGGCTCTTACTGGAGTTTTACAGAAGCATTATGGAACAGAAAAAAGTTATAAAAGGTTTGGGAAAAGCTAGAAGTTTCTGTTCTTATGTGTCTAGACAGGAGGGTATGTTCGATGCAGGGAGTTATCTGCAACAAGGGTATAGTGGAGTAACTCTGGGAATATTTCATACCGACAAAACACAACATTGGAAAATGCATCAAGAACTATAAACAATATCTCAGCATATAGTACTTATCTATAACAAGTGGTATCTGTGAGAATGAATTAAATCTTTGCAAAAAAACTCGCTGCAGGACTCTCAAAACAGCAAGGCAAGGGAACTCAGAATAACACAATTTAACTCCAGGAAAAAAAAAAATCATGTCTTACAGGTAATAAATGTAACAGCAGGTATGCATTTATGAAGTTGCAGTGTCTGTGTAAATTTGGATTTTCTGCTCATCAACAACTCCTCTAAATTAACACTGATTCAATTTTCAGAAGCAATGTTTCTTCTCTTCTATAGGCACACGATACAAGATGATGAGGTACCTTACTCTGAAGAACATAGTTTTCCTGACCCAGATGGGAAAGCTCCTTTTCATGTTGTGTTTTCAGCTCCACTATCTTGTCCTCCATCTCCTTTTCTTTTTGTGAAAGCTTGCTGCTCAGCTGCTGAACCAAATCCCGAGCTGTGTTCAGGTCCTCCTTTGCTGCTTGTACTCGTTTTAACAAATACAGCTCTCTATCACAGCTTTTGAAAGGGGAAAATGATAAGTCCTAGGGTAGACAATTCAGGGAAACATTACATTGAGCTGATTGTTTATCAGAACTCTGCTCATCAGTTTGATTTAACTGGTTTGTCTGGCTCTCAGCAACTAACACAAGGCACTTGAAAAAACAACCCAAAATACAACCCCCCCCCCCCATATTTTGATAGCAAAATATCCTGTATTTATTTTAATGGGCTACCTTCTCATTTGCAAAATATATATAAGGAAAAAAAGACAAAAAACCAACAAGAAACAAATACATCACATATGGCATCCACTATATTGCTACCAGAATTATTTAACTACGAATCTTACTTTTAGAAAAGCAGCAATGCTTTAGGTATTCAATGAATACCATTTTTATGCAGTTGATAAGAAAGAAGGAAAAACCATTATGGTACTGTAAATTCAGTCATTTTGGAGAAGTCAAAAGATACTATTAAATATTTAATGCAATGCAAATAGGAAAAATCCCTGAACAGTAGTACTGTTAAACATTCATAGCAGGATATTATAAGTAGAAGTTCTATTTAACCTTCTTTTACAAGGAAACAGTAATTTTTAGAATTTAATAAGCAACTTCAATTATATAGAACCACCAAAGCAACAGCATTATCCAAGCAACTGAAAAGCAGTATGATTCTATTTGCATACTTTAAAAGCAAAAACTAATGTTTGACCAAAGGAAAGTCTTCATTCAATATTCCAGTATTTGCCAACCTTGTGATAACTGTTAAATGCCTTGACGAAATAGGCTTGCAAACCAAGTTGTACATGCTATAATTAGGAGCATCACTGATTATTACTCACATGATGATACTGCCTGTTATAATCCACAGCCTGGTGTCCAAGACTACTAACAACTGATTGGCCAGACAAAACTCTGTTAATACTTCCCTCCAAAGTTGGTTCATTTGTTGCAGATCTTATTATCCTAGTAGCAAATAAAGCTTCTTCATTCAGGTAGGAAGTAAAACAGAACAAATTAAATTCAGAATTTTATGTCCTTTAAGAAAAATATGCATTAATGTGATCCAACCTGTAGGTATATAAAGTATTCTACAACCTGAATTTTAAATGAAATATAGAAACTTGTGAACAATGATAGACTATGGGAAAATTGGAGGGGTTTTGTTGTTTTTTTTTTTCAGTAAGGAACTGATGATAAGATAAAACAAAACCCAAGAGGACAACTGAAACAAGTAGCTGGATAATAAGTTCTTCATAAAAACAAGGTTAACCTCACTCCTCCACTTCAGAAGTGGCCAGTTATCTAAGTGTGCAGAAACACAACATATTTCAAGCTATGGGGAAGATAAGACACAGCAATTTTCAAAATAGACTTTGGAGTGCAGACAGCATAGAAAGAAACGCAACATTTATTCATTGCATGAAATAACTTGACTGGAATAAGATACTAGGAAAGTTTCCCCTAGAGTCACTAACATACATGGAACTGTTCATATCTCAGTCTTCTGAAATACAGATAGTAACTACAACTGCCATTTCAACCGCTCCTGCTTAGGAATGTTACACCTAAAAAAACCCCATCAGACAATGATTCTTTCCCAAATTTCACGCCTTTTTAGTGTCACACACCCCTCAGAAAGGAGCTCCCTTAGCACTGATGACTTGGGAATTGTTTCTCCTTGTAGCTACAGAGGAAGCCCTTGCAGAATGCAGCCAGGTGAGATAATTTCTGAAATCACCTATAATTGCTATAGTGAATGGTTATAGCTAGAGAGGGAAGAGCAAGTTTAAATGAAGCCAGTGGTCTTATTTTCTCAGTACTTGTCATTCACTCTACCACCTTCACCAGCCTGTAAAACCTTATCTTCCCCAAGGAGAGACACAACAACGTACTGAGGAACTGAGGTCTTTCAGTTCAACAGCTGCCACTGAAGCATCTCCCTAAGATAGGTAACATAATCCTAAACTTTTCACGACACTGCTTGCAGAGTTTTTAAAAGCACTGCATACTAGAATTGCACTAGAGCCTGGGTGCCTGTAGAGTTACTTGCCCATGCCTCATGGATAGCAAACATTGTCTGCAAGACACTAAGCTGAATTATCTCTTGAAACTCTTCAAGCTTCATCCCAAAATAAAAAGGTTCAGTCCTTTACTTGTTGTTGCGCTGATTTGTTCAGCCTTCTCTTCTGTTTCACAGTTTCATGTTTTGGGTTCTTTTTTACGCTCTGGTCTGTAAACACAGCCAATGTTATTGTATAGTTTCAAGGTAGTTTACATTCCTGTTCTTAGAGATATGGACAGCTGATGGACAGTTGTCTTGACCAATGGGATGGGGAGAGGTGTCAACCTTCTCCCCCAGTCCCTGGCCTTTGCAGATATACTATATATGGAGTCAGACTTTCAAATAAAGTAGAGTTTTAGTTCATGCCTTCTGATCAAAGTGCGAGTGTGTGTTTTGTGTGTGTGTGACAAATTGCATCAACTTGTAACCCAGTTTTCACAAGATTACACTGGTATTTTCCTCTCCATAATGTTTCCAAGAGGCATGAACAGAAAATAGGACTTCCTTTTAAGTACTCTAGGAAAGCAAAGATGAAAAGAAGAAGCTGAGAACAGGAATTCAGCCTCAAACATGCAAGTTAGTGAGTCAGTGAATCATTGCATTTACTATAATGAAAAATGTCAACTTGTAGATATTAATTTTTGAACACCAGCTTTTTTTATTCTTTTGGTCCTACTGGTAAACAATAGATAAGTGTCAAATATAGTAGTGGTAAATGTGAGTGGAAATGAAGCAAGACTACAAAGATTCATATAAAAGTCTCTCTCACAGCAATTTCAGGCTAATACAGAAAAAAAATCAGTACTTCACTGCATTTGAGTTTAGATTTCTCTGACATTTGGAGTTTTTTTAATGTGAAGCATAAAAAGCAAACCTCTCTGGCTCTTAAACTCAGAATTAACACTCTTAAAACTTAGAATTACCTTTAGATTTTGCTCTATCTGCAGGACTTTTGGCTTTCATACAGGTATTTTTGAGAGTTTCTTTTGGTGTTTTCTTTTCACTCACTGGAAAAGATTGCTTTGAAATTAAACTGGGTTTCCCATAGCCAGAACTTCTAACCAGTCCATGAGGACTATGTGAAGGTTTCTTTTTATGTGCAGTTGCTGGACTTCTGATATTCTTATGTGACATTGGTTTGGTTGTCATTGATCCTGGTCTTTCATTCTTCAAGGAACAAGACCGAAGAGCCTGTGGCAGAGCACATTGGTTTAAAACAAGTTTAAGTCTCAGCTGTAAACTGAGGGCAGCATTCACCAGTGAAAAACATAGAACCAGTTACCAAAATTACACAACCATAAGCCTCAGGGTGACAGCAACCATTACTTTTAATCAAATTAGTAGTAAGCAATTTTGCAGAATTGTACTACTTTGGAACTATATAGGGCAAGTATTTAGTACTGGGTCTGTTTAATTGTTCTGAGAAATTGTATTTTTATTTTAATTGTACTGTACATTACAGGATCTTTTGCTTACCAAATAAGGTAGGTCATGACTAAAGGCTAATAAACACAGTGAATAGAGACACCCAGCCATGAAGAAAGAAACAGTGGCAGGCAGAGGAACCCTGCTTAACTTGATCATCAAAAACAAAGCACACGAATCCTAAGATCAACAAATGAAAAAATTTAGCCTGTTTGTCCTGGTGGGCAATCCACCAGGATACATCAGCCAAACCTCTGTCCCTGCAATGCCTTACACAAAAGATAATTTCCTAAACAAGTGTGAATCTAGGGGACGCAAGGACAAAAGAATTTGGGAATGCAGGGAGAAGATTTGGGATTACATCAATCTTGTTCTGGAATGTCTGAGATGATTGTAAGAGTGTGTAAAATTTACAGTATCTTTAGGGAAAGAATAAAAACTAGGTAAAGAAACAAGACTGAGAAATAGAGGAAAAAATCAGATTAAAAAAGCTGGTGACATGATCAGGTTGCTGGTCAGCAAGCTTGTCTGAATCAGCTGGACACTGACCATTGCAGTCTTTCCTATATTCTTACTGAACTGCATTTCTAACTGTTCTCTCTGTACAAATGCTCCCTGTTCCGAGCCTGTTGTGCATTTACATGTGTCACTCCAATGCTCACATGCTCAGAGACATCACTATCTTGAGCTGGAGACATGACATTGCAGCAGCCTTGCACATGTTGGGTTGGGGCAAGAAGAATCCCACTCGTCCCATTGTCCACTGGATTTGGTGACCTCTAACAGAGGCAACGGCAACATGAGAATTTCAAGAAAAAAAACAACAGTCTCTCAATTTCTTAACATCAAAGCATAATCAAGTGACAGGAAGTCTAAAATACTTACCTTTAATAATTACTTCCATATAACAAAAATCTGATTGGTAATACTTACTTTTTTAGTTTTGCTTCCTTGTGAAAGCAGTGAGTCTTGTTGTATTTTTTCTCTTAGTATATCAGGCTGTACTTCACTGGTTTGAATTTCTTTCTCAGTCATCCTCTGAAAGTTATCATCATTCATACTTGTCCGTAGAAAGATGCTTTCTTCTCTGTTAAACTTTTCAGCCAAGTTTTTCTCCCAGGCTGTATTATTACTCTGGGGGTCTTCAAAGGGTGAGTGGCTAATGAGGTCATTTTCTGTGCTGCCTACCAGTTTCACAGGACTACAAGAAAAAAGAAGCCATAGATAATAAGACTTTTTGCCCTTTTCTTTTCTATCACTCTGAAAAAAGCATGGCATTTTTTCCTTAGTATCAGCTGTAAAGACTACCTGAATTTCAAAGAGCTACTAAGCCTCTTTTAAAACCCATCTTGCAGATTTAGTCATACAGATTCGCTTCCATGCTGTGTAAAAAGAGCTGCTTCCCAGCACCAAAACTGGCTACAAGATAAACACCTGTAAGTCTGCAATTAACATTAATAAAAAAATGAGCAGTATTTCTGCTGAATGCAGCTACATGGTAAGTCCCCTGAACTCATCTACTAAGCATAAGCTATATTTCTGACAGTTCAAGCCTGCGCTGTTTGCTCTAGACAGAATAGTTGCAGCAAATAAGGAGAAGGTATGGAGCACAGGTTAGTAAGAGCCACAACAGTGGGGTTTGATCTTAAGAGGATTTGAATTTAAGATTATGGAGTTTGGAGAGCTAGGATAGGATGTGGGCTGAAATCCTTGTATGGAGAAGGGGAAAGAGCAGGAGACTGGGAAGGCAGAGATCCTATCTGTGAGAGTAATGAACACTCCTCCAAATGATTTGACAAACATGGCTGCTTATTACCCAAATTAAGTATAGGAATCCCTGATCTAAACCTACTAATACTGTACAATTCATTTAACAGCTCATGGCAAATGCCATAATGCCAGTGCAGGATGTAACAAAAATTCAGTGTTTAATTAGAGAAAGAGACAGATGAGTTATTTAGTAAGGTATTTTTCACAAATCATTAGCAGCTTTAAGTTACTGTGATTCTTAAAATGTATCTTGAAAGAAATACCTTTCAGGGTCCACATCAAAATTTCTGATATTACATGTATGTCCTTTAATTGTTTTCATCAATTCTTCCACAGTAGGTAAATCTAAATAATGAGAGATAAATACAAAATAAATTAAAAAACAACCTAGAAAAAAAATTGGTTATGAGAACAACATTTAAAAATGTTTCATAAATGGAGTATTATAGATATTCCCAGCTCACTCATTTTACAAGCTTGTACAACACATGCCTTCCTTCCTTTGAGCTATTTACCTGAATCAACAGTTGACACGTTTTTTGCATAAAAGTCATTATTTTGTGAAATGTTTTGCCCTAAGCCTTCTGAGACTGCCACTGCAGAATCGTGCAGTTTCTGCTCATCAGTGTCCCCCAAAGACTGGCCAATGTGACGATATGCCTGGTGTAGTGCTTCCATGTCACTGGTGGTTTGTCCATAGGAAGTACCTGAGAAAAAAGCAGGCTTGTAAGAGACACTATTGGATTTTCTATTTTGGGAAACATCCCACTGGAGCCTGTGTTTCAGTTACTAGCTTGGTCTATTATGTGGGGAAAACAGTGATATCGTTTACATTAAAAAAAAAAATCAAAAATCTCATTTTTCCTATAAAAAGAAACAATTGCCAAGTTAATTAGTGCCTAGTAAATTGTCTCATCTACAGATTGCATTCCTCTCCCCCATCCTCCCCCACCTCAATATTTTAACAGTACTAAAATTAACAGCTTATGTTATATAACTATTTTAACAGGTGCCATCACAGCCATAATCCAGACATAAGTGGCCTGTACTGTTGTGCAGTTTGGTAAGATAATGTATTTAATAATTCAGTTCAATGCTGTCAAAGAAGAATTTTAGATTGAGAAATAACCAAAGGAGATGGTATTTAAATACGAAATTGCAGCATCAAAAGCTACTTTGCAATAACCAAGTGTAAAAAGGAGTCTTTTTAGCAGAAACATCACTTTTTCCTGAAATATTTCCTCTTGCTTTCAGGATTTGTTGGTAAAGGCCAAGGGCTTCATGTTCCCCAATAACCTAAGAACAAGTGAAGACATTGGAGTAACCTACTTTAATAAAGTAAGATTCTAGGTGTTGAGTTTTGTTGTGTGGTAGGGTTCTTTTGTGGTTGTTTTTTTTTTTCTCTTTTTTTCTTTTTCTTTTTTTAAAGCACTCCTTACCTGCTTCATTCATTTCAAGTGCACTGACTTCTTCAGGCTGATCAGGCTCGTCTGGAGCTACACCCAATGTTTCAATGGCCTTCTGAAGCTCTATGGTAGAATCTTGTGAATCAAGCAATACAACTAAGAAGATAAATGTTAAAGAAAACAAAAATTCTCTTATTTGTACTTTGTCACGCTGGAATTAGAAGTATATCAGAGCTTGTCTTGAAGTCTTAAGCATACAAAAATTACTATGTAGATTATTTTATTGCCATTAATGGAAAACCACAGAAGTCTGATTACAAATCTGAATTCTGAGTAGGTGTAATAAATACAAAAAATACATGAATGGTCACCTTGAAGTGTTAATATGTAGATTATTTTTAACTTTTTCAATTCAATATATTTTCAGTAGAACACAATAAAATAAGGTAAAAAAATCAGAATAGTAAAAATCAAGTAAGCAAGTTTCAAAAAGTTACATTTAATCTTCTTCCACTTATCAGAGTTTATATTTTACCTTTAGCCAGCATTCCAGTGTTTGCTTCTTCCTAACAAAAAAAACAAAAACAAAAACAAAAACACATAAACCCACAATTACTTTTTGAATATCAGGGAAAAAAACTTGGACAAACTTTAGAATTTGGTCCAATATGTAAAAAGAGTTTTTAGAACTAAGCAGTTATTCATTCTACAAGAACAAGCACTTCTCTAAAACCCTCCTCTGGATGCCAAAAAGTTCTCAGCATCCTGTACTCTATAAATCTTCTCACAAGTGAACAGAAATCAAATGCTCCTCTGCATAGAGGAGCATTTCTACACCTTCCTGGTTTTCTTTTACTGTAATTTAAGAAAAGGAAGTCAAGTAGCAGTAAGCACATTATCACACTTCCATTCTAACTTTTCAAACATTTATTAGAAATACCACGCTAATAAATTTATTTTAAAAGACCTGAAAAACAATTACGTTTACCCAGGGAAAATGAACACATGAAGCTCTATAAATCACTTCTGAAAAAACCCCAAATCTGAATGAGTGCTCCACGGATGCACCTATGTGCTCCAAGCAGATGTGCTACACATCAAAAGACCTGACTAAGCCAATGGACAGCAGTGCCCTCACAGCTCATACAGTGAAGATTTTTGGGTTCTCTATCCAAAGGACTTCTCTGTACAGAATTACTTCCATCAGTCTGTGCCACTTGCTAGTGTAGACATCACCTCAATAGCTCTGAACGATTAATCACTAGCCAGTCTACCCAAGGCCGAGTCTCCACCCAAGCTCATCATTTGTGCACTTCCATCCTCATTTCTTAACTCAAAGGAGGAGTAGGAAACCCTGTGAAGAATTTAATCCTTTCTGTGATCTATCACAGGAAAGTGCATATCCTTAATAGAAAGATATAGTCTGGGGGCCACTATATTCTTTCAGACAGTATGTATCACATAAAGGTTTACTGTATTTAGTTACATATTGCAGAGCTTTTAAAATTCCTGCAAGTAATAGAAACATTTAGCAAGCTATACCTGTTCTTGAGGACTTAAATCAACTTCTGACACAAGGTTCTGATTCACCTGATCTCCCTCAGTTTTAAGGGCAGGATTAGTATCTATTTCTTCTTCAAAATCTTCACTGTAGCTACCTAAAAGAGTAAAATAAACATCAAATAGAATGAATACTCAAGGAAGATAAAGCAGTAAAAGACAGCTATTTCCTTTTCCCTAATGCCTCATCTAAGAACAGCTACTGCTAATGTTACTCCTTTTATAGAGGTAATACAAAGTTTCCAAAACTGAGTGTGGTACTAAAACTACAGTGAAAGTCACACATGATATCTCTAAATTCAAAGGAAGCTTGCCTAGTGATCAGATATGCTTTGTCTCCTCAAGATGTACTTGAACTGACCCCTTTTATTCAATTACTCTCTCTCACTTAGGGGTGAAATGATGCAATTCCAACTCTGTAGATAAAGTACTCTGTATATTTACGTTGACAACTCCAGCAGTTTTGAGGCTCAGAATCTGTAATTTGGCATCTTACGACCTGTTTTGGTGGGCCAAAAGCCACTCTCAAGAGTAAGCACTATTTAAAGCCAAAGGTGTCAGAGAATGAACTTTACAAGCAAGCCAAAGGCTTCAGTCACCTAGATCCTTTCACAAATTTCAGTTCTCTTTTGCTGTATCTCTCTCACTCAGATCCTGTGGTTACAGGCCCCATTGTCTGCGTTATCTGCAACACTTAAACCTAGAACACTTGCAAAACACGGGTTCATAATGTGTTCTTTATGTGTTTATGTTTACAAATACATCCTCCTTATGCTTGGGGAATTCAAGCCTGACAACAGGACCTTTCAAAAGTTCAGCTAAATATATAAATTTGAAAATACAATCCATTAAATTACATGAATACACTCTATCATATGCCAGCAATGAAGCATGAAATAGAGACATGACAAGTGAAAGACAAATAAGCAAGAAATGTAGCATAGAAATTTGGGGGAGGAGAATCAGATAAGAGTATGTATTGGTTTAGCATAAATGGTAGGAAAAACCAATTGTTAATCCATTTTGGAAATAACAACTAAGCTGGCCAATCAGGTAAAAGGTGTACACCCCCTGGGACACCGCTTAAAAACAGGAATCTTGGGAGACCCGCCCTCTTTCCAGGGGCTCCGAGCCATGAGGTAACACCGCGGCCGGGCCGGGAGGGGG
>WBMY01001062.1:676209-704780 GCA_013397315.1 Donacobius atricapilla | reverse complement strand
AGGAAGAGGGGTTGTTTTTGAGAGGGTTTCGTAGTTAGTTTTTGTTTGTTTACCGTTAGTGTATGTTAATAAATCTGTTTCTATTTTTGAACTGAACCGGTTTTGCGTCTTTCTTTTAATCCTATTCCACTAAAATGAAAATTAGGCGAATGTGATAACCACTACAGAGTAATACTGCAGATAGTACTGAGATTAAACACAGGCATGAGAAGATAGCACAAAAATACAGATGACAGCTAAAACACTAGAATAAATCAAACATCAAATCAATTTTCAACATCAGATATTTTTTTCATTTATGACTGATGCAGGGTTTTTACTACTGTTTTTTTCCTTTTCCCCTTAACCCCTATGAATAACAGCTACACAGTCATAATGCAAGGACAGCCTAAAAGGCTGATGTAAGAACTACAGGCAAAATAAAACATTGTATTACCAGATTTCTCTTCATGTGCAGATTCTTCTTCTTTTTCAGCATTTTCACTTCTGAGAAATAAAATGAAACTTCAACTTTCTTTTTGGACAGCAAATAAATATACTTTTTTTCCTGGAATTCTACACTCTGATACTTCTTACAATTAGTAATAAAAGAAGAAATTGTAATTTGTCCAACAAATCAAATCAAAGGTAAGAAAAGTGGTAAAGTGTCAGCAATTATTAAAATAAAGTATTTCCCAGCAAAAATCCTCAACCAAACTCATAAAACCACTTCCTTTCTGCATTCTGTTAAACATCTACTTTAACTTCTCAAAAAATATTTTTATCATCAAGGTTTGCCCCCTGTTCTGACCCTGTCATTCTGGATGAACAAATTAAATTAAAAAACCACCAGCTTCTCCTTTCTTTCCCCTTTTCCCATAAAACAGAAGTTTTGTCCCTATCTAAAGCTCTGCAGAATTCTGCCTCTCCAACTGTATTCATATCAGAAGTTGCCTCTGAACTTAGCATTTTCAGCAACAGCAGCCTGAACGTCCTCATCCATTTCTCTCACAGATGTTTGATCTTATTGCCACATAACTGATTATAAATGGGTTGCCCTAGTCTATGAAGATTAAGTATCTTTCCTCTAGATTCATTTGTAATATCATGTCTAAAGGGACACAGAATCTTTCCTGATCCATTCCCTTGTTATTATCAGTTGTTACTTCTTCATTTAGTTATTCCTTACAATTAGGAATGTTGAGTTGTTACTAATGAGTTATGCACAAGACTGTGGAGCTACATCCACTCATCACTAAGTCATGCCCTCACTTCTATTTATTAAGCTCATTTCTGTCCTTGTCTTGAAGAAAAAAAGCCAAAGCACAATAAACAAACAAAATCATACACAGGATATCATCCAAAATCTCAGTGGCCTTACCCAAGCCACATGTGCCCACTAACACAGTCCACAACTTTTCTTCCCTCTAAATTACCGTACAAATGGTGCTAGTATGACAGAATCATTGGAATCCAGCTCTTTATTTAATCTTGAATAATCAATAGTAGAGGAAGCTTCTCGTTCAAGCTTGGCAAAGAAGATCTCTTTTTCTTCTTGTTCTTCCAAGGTATCCAATCCAACTCCTGGGATACTCTGATTAGGTCCAGAAGCTAGAATTGAATCTAAATTTCAAAAAAGAGAATAAACTGTGTCTGTGCTGTATGTCCACACAGAATAGCCATAATAGTTAACAACTACAGTCAGACTCATCAAATATTAATGGTATCAAATCATCACAATCTAGTGCTAAGAGACTTCACAACACAGCTGACAAAAGTGAAAAATTCCATCTTGAAATGAATTAAGGTAAACTGCTTTTAATAGTAACTTATTTAGATCTAGTTAACTTGATGAAATTGTTGGACTCTCAGTTCTCACCATTTGTTTCCAGGCTGTCTCTACTCAAAGAGACAGTATCTCCATTATTTTTCTGAAGCTGCATATTTTCCACGTCCATATTTTCATGACTTTCTCCCACAGGCTGTGAAGTGTTCTGCATCTTGACAAAGTTTCCACTTCCTTCAAACATTCCTAAGAAAAACACTGAAATATTCTTGACTACTATCTAAAAGCTATTTGTATGACAAATCAAGTCTTCCAGTCTCCTTCCAGAACCACCAGTCTCACGAGTCACATTCACATGCCTGCAGTCTCACCAGTCACATTCACCTAATTTCCACTGATTCTATATGTAAATCTTGTTTTATTAATTAAGCTATTATAAACATTATCTTCCTATCCATTGCACGTATACCTAAAGTTCAGCATGAGTCAAATGCAAAAACTGAGTTAGTCACATTACTCATGCAAGACAATCTCACACACAGACCCTATACAGAAACTGACATTTCTTTCTTAAAACCCAGTTCATTTTATTTGATCTACTATCTCAGATCACCACAGATTTTTTAAACTTGCTAAGCCATTGGCTTAGCAGCTACATTTCATTTGTTGCTTAAAGGCTATAAGGAGAATATAGTAATCAAAGTCTCTTAAAAGTCATTGATGACATCCAGTTCTCCCATTCTATATATTTATGCAACTACAACTTGTAGTTGGTCAACTAATTGTAATTCACTTCTGTGAGGGTTCGACATCACCTTAACAACTTTATGCTGCCTCTCAGGCAGAATGCTGTCGTATCTATTTCCTTGTGGAAGACTAAAAGCCAGATATTGCAGGACATTCCTGGCTCAAAAACTCCCTTCTGCCTGCCTGCAAAACACACGTTTATACTTAGATTCTGAGTTAAGTTCTTCTTGGAGAAGGAATAGGAGAAAAGCTGCTTATGCTTTTTATCGAATGACACATAAAATTATTTAACAGTTCTCACAGAAGGGAATAGAAACGAAGTCCATCTTTTCTGACATGAATCGTCAGTTGGTAACACTCAGAACTTTTTGTTCTGCCTGGCCACATGATGTTAAACTGTAGCTGTGTCCTTGTACTGAACACACCAAAAGGGGTGAAGACACTGACAACAGCTCATTTCCTGCTGCAGAAGACTGGAGGAGATCCATACATCAATAACACTAAATCAGTCTTCCATGTGTTGACCAAGCGCTCCAGCTCCAGGATCTTCCTCTGTTCTCTACACAGGCCCATACAAGTCCCATTTAAAAATGCCATACTTGCCTATATCATATGTAAGGAATAACTAAATGAAGAGATAACAACTCTTGATGTACGTGTATACATACCTATATCAATGGAGAATCCTTTCCCTTTGGTACTGAAAATGTACTTAGGGTGAGGGAAGGTGGGAAAGTAGGCGTCTCAGCACCTTTTCCCTCTCTACTAGGGAAATGTCCTACACGCCCCCAGCATGTTCCTTCCGATCGTAAGAGCCTCCTTTTTAAAAAGTGGAGCAGGTTATTTCCTTGATTTTAATGACACAGTCCCCTTGCATGTCTTATTGGGAGGCTAAGTGCATACGATTCCACATTTTGGAAATCCATATTCCTGTATCTAACCTCAGCTCTGTCCTCAGTAAAGAGCTCTGACTGACTTGCCTTGCACGCAACAAATAAATGTCAGAGACATTGTCTAAAGGTCAAGCTTCACATGTATAGAACAGGTAATGCCTAAATAAATACATATTGCTGCATCAGAAAGTAGAAATTGGAAAGCTCAAAGTGCTGAACAGAAGTAAAAAACTACAAGTAGCCCATTTCTCAGGTAGTCAAATGCAGTAATTTGAAGTAATTCACTCAGATAGCAGATGGCAGTCTATTCTAGTCATCAAGACAGCAAATAGGAGTCTGTTTGCAGCTGGGTCACAAGTTTTTTGCAGAGCTTTAGATTAGCCATAATCTCACCAGACCTCCAACACCCTATTTCTGAATGAGAATATTTTAGCAGAATCAAATGCTAACTGCAACTGACCTCCTACGTAGAGTTTTGCAAGAAAGGAGAAGGGATTATACAGCAGTAAAAAAACCCAACTAGAATGCCAAATAGAACAGAATTTTAAAGAAAACATTTTCCTGTGGTTTTTTTAAATCTAAATAATTTCATATCTGAATTTCTCAGCAGATGTACATCGATCTTGAAGGCTTCAAGAGGTTTATGTAAGCTATCTAATAATTTTAAAATATTTTGCTAGTCAGGGTTTGAGTCAGATCAGAGGTTTCTTTAAAAAGCACCTTCCATAATAATCTGAATATCAAATACTGTTTCTGCAGCCATTAGACTTTGCAACTTAGCCACTCTCAACACCCAGACACACTCCCCACTGCTAGTGAATATTTCTTTTCTCTTGCCCTACACAATCTGAGAAACCTATTAAACTTGGAGAAAATACCAACTCATATGGATTTAACAGTCTCCTCATTGTGTTTTCGGCTGTTTGAACAGTCCCACAGATTTCAGTGAGGCTAGCAAGAGTAATTTGCTTTTGTGGAGTGGGTATTTGTTACTTTTCTTAAAAGCTTCTTAAATAGTTATCTTGAATGCCAAAGATTTCACTACCTGTGCGTTTATATGCAACATTTTGTAAGGCTAATGATACATGGTATTCTTTTTTAAAATACAGCCACTTGATATAAATTAAAATAAGAACCTGAGCTTCACTTTGAAGAATATTGCTAACTACCACACTCGCAGAGAAACATTTTAAAACATAAATACAAAGGACTCAAACTGATAATGACAAACATCTACTTCAAAAAGTATCTTCTTATTTGCTAATCTGACCAAGTCTGTCAGAATTGACAGAGCCGTTTTACCTTTTTAATACTATATAAAATACAGTAAATTTGTTACCCTCAGAATTGTCTGGACTGTCAGAAGCGAGGGCTCGGTCTTCCTTCTTTAAGGACATATCTTTCTTGTCCTTATGAAATTTTTCCAACATTCTGGATTTAGATAAAGCCTTGCTGCAAGATGCACTAGAAAATTTAGAGGGAACTACTTCTAAGTGTACATAAACATTATAAATATTAACACATAGTGGACAGGGAATAAAGAGAAGAACGAGATGTGAGACTTCAAAGTGACATCTGAAAAAGTAGTACAGTTTAGTTTCTTGTACATTGAATTACCTCTAATTTTCTACCTATAATTAAAAACTAAAGTTAATACTTCTAACTTCTGGAAACAAAACTACTCTTCTCCATCCCTTTTTTTAATTTTAAAAAGATTCTTGATCCATGTATACTTTGTATTCAATTACACTGCTCTAGGAGCTCAATAAATGACTTGAGAACAAAGAAAAGTAGTAAAACTACTTCAACAGTAAAAGGTTTTTACTATCAAGTTTGAAAGAAAGCATCTAGACTGGTTCAAAGAAAAGTGGGAAAACATAGGTATATAAGTATAAATAACTACTGTCTTTACCACTGTCAGATATAAGAACTGAATTTGTTTGCTCAAACCCTTGTGGGGACTTGTTCAGTAGCAAATACAACAAATGCCTTCCATTCACATTAGCAGATTTAAGTTTTAGATAACAGTACCTATGCTGAAAACTGCTCTCATGATCGAAGAACTATAGAATGGTTTAGGTTGGAAGGGACCTTAAAGATTATCCAGTTCCAATGCCCCTTCCATGAGCAGGGACACCTTTCACTAGACCAGATTTCTCAGAGCCCCATCCAGTCTGGCCTTGAACACTTCCAGGGATGGGACATCCACAGCTTCTCTGAGCAGCCTCTTCCAGTGCCTCACCACCCTCACAGCAAAGAACTTCCTCCTAATGTCTCATCTAAACTTACTCTCTTCCAGTGTGATACCATTCCCCCTTGTCCTGTCACTACATGCTCTTGTAAAAAGTCTCTCTCCATCTTTCTTGCAGGCTCCCTTCATGTACTGCAAGGGCACAGTTAGGTCACTCTGAAGTCTTCTCTTTTCTAGGCTTACCAAACCCAGTTCTCTCAGCCTTTCCTCATAAAAGAGGTCCTCCACCCCTCTAACCATCTTAGCGGCCTCCTCTGGACTCCGACATGACAGCTACACTACAGCCTTTATATGCCTTAGGCTAGCTAGATGGACTGTGTCGGATTTTCCCATGCTGAAATTGTCACGGTGGAAGAGGCATCAAAATAGAATAATTCAGATAAAACTCTTAGCTATGGGTCTTTTGAGTTTACCTTGACACAAGAGAGAGTAGTCTAGGACATCAAGCCAAGTACTTCTGCTATTTAGAACAGGAGTGTAGGAATACGTGATCAGAATTTAACACAGCTCAAACATCCAAGATCTATTGGATCCATTCTGATAAAAATCCATTCTGATAAAATGCACAGGTCCTTTATTCCCTCAACTGATGTGTAAGTTCACTAGCAAGACACTACTTCTCTAGATATATATTCTCCCACATTTACTGGGAAACTAGAAGTGCTGACAGCATACCATCTATTGTAAATAATGCAAACACCTGATACCTTTTAAAACAGTAATTTGAAATAACTACAGAGGTCCTCCTACTGTTCATACTTCAAACATTAATCCTAATTTGAGAAAAAAATTAATTTTTAGTATTTAAGTATTTATCTCCCAGACTGAGATACTTAACAGCCATTCTATGCAAATGAGGCTTATGAAAACATATACATATACATACATTTTCTAGAGCGGCATATACACGCAAGAAAACTAACACAGGGAGATGTTCTATAGTCTACAACCAGATCACCAACATGATCCAAAGACCAAGTGCCAAATATTTCCTTGTCATGGCTCTCCAAAAGATTACTGGTATGCTTGAATTTAACACCAATGCCATGCTCAAATTAGGACAAGTTAATTGCTTTTGTCTTTTATACAGAAGTATTTAATGGATCAATTCTTATAATTCCTATTTATTTGCTGAAGTTTCTTTTCAGATATCATAAAATGACTCACATAAAATGCTGACTCTAAAGTTACACTAACTAAAATAATCCTGCAGATTAAATAATTAAAGTTTTTCATTTATAACAACTGCTGTTTCCATTTTAGGGGCAGCATGCACAAAGCAGCACAGTCGTCAGCAAAGGGAAAAGAACCACATCAACAGAAAATAAGTAAAATGCTTATCTGACTGCTGCCTTTGAAATGAAACAAGTAGAACAATGAATATTAATATTTCTCAATTATGAAATGCAGGAAGCGTAAGAGACTTTCTATTTACTAAACACATGCTTAATACAGGTGAGAGCTTTTTGTTCAGATTTTCAAAGTTATTTCTCCATTTCCCCCATTCAGTACTGTCCGTCCTACTATACCACTATATGTAGTGATATATGATGTTACAACAATTGAGCCAAAGTTCACACAATTATTAGTTTCTTCTGAATATAATAAAAGAAGTATGTGGCAGCTTGGTCAAATGGACAGTTTGCTAAGGATTTTCTACACGAAATACACTAGTAATACAAGGTTGATACTGAATAAATATATCAAAACATATTTAATCAAATACCAGACTGGGAATCTGAACAGGGACTCTTTTGTTCAGTATTTTCCACTACTTCAGCATGGCCTTCTGTCAGTTTCTTCTCTTTTCTCACTTTAACAAATTTCATTTGAAAATCTTGAAAAGACAAACAGCGGGAATAGACATGCAAGCAAGACAGGACAGGAATTCTTAGTATCCAATTTCTTTTTATGACTTAAATGACAAAAGTAAGTAGAAAGGATATTACCTAGGTCTCTAACCTGTCCAGTATGGGAGACAGCGTCTTGAATCATAATTTGCACATTTTGATTAAAGCTGAAGAAGAAATAGTTTAAACGTGCCTAGAATAACTAGTAGAATTATTTTAAAATGTACTTTATACTTCTCAGTGAAACAGGCTATTAGTTTAACTCTCTACCTATTTCCGGGCACTTCTGTAACAAGCTGCCTTGGGGAAAAAAAAAGAACAGACAAGTAAGTGTACAGCACATATTTAATCTTCTTCTCTGTCTTTCAATAAAGCATGATATAGATAATGAAGTAACTCAAAATCAAAACCTCAAACTGCAAGCAACATATCAGCTTGGTGTATTTCATAAGTTAATTATCCAGGCTTTCTTCAGATAACATTATCTCTATACCGTCACACCCAAAGACATCAACTTATACATATGGGGCATGCATTTGTAATAAATGCAGTGCCACACTGTGGGTGAAGATTTATGGATTTATATAAGTTTGATTCATGATGATAAAACAACTTAAAAAATACTAATTCTATTAGCTGACAATCTATTGATTATGTCCTATCTGCAGCCAACACGAAGGTTCAAACCTAGAAGGACACACAAGGATCTCCACAAAATTTTGAAGCATGCTGACATTACACTTTCCAGAAATTAAATTCAGCTTATTTTCATGTTTGTTAGCATCACAGCAATGTATTATTTTCTCCCATAGGAAATTATTTTGCTATTTAGGGGACATTTACATATAACCTTACAAAGAAGTACAAGGCTAAATCATCATCTTCTCAGTCCTCCAGTGCAGTAACTTACATTGCAACGCTGCTGTGCCATCAACCACTTTTAAGAGGTCTGAGCAGCACACTGCACAACACACACACAGTGAGAATATTAGACACGGCAAAATGGCATTTGAGAAAGTACTTGGAAGCACACAAAACAAAAAGAGAGATACAGAGAGGAAAACATGAGCAGTTCTGGAAGCCTATCCATAGTGAATTCCTAACAGTCATCTGACCTGTCATTTTAAAACACCACAAATACATCTACATGAACTAAAACTATAGCCACAAAGAACTGCAGAGGAAAACTCAATTTATCCCAAAGGTGGCCAAGGCGGTCTCTGCAAATGGCTCTCCTTTGACTCCAGGTTAATTGCCCTACAGCTAGACCCTACCTTGCAGAAAGGCATTCATCACAGCACACATTTTGCAACTGTTACCATTCGCAAGCGTCCAGTGTGACAAACATAACCCCTTCCTCATGGGATGACACAACCAGGAGATCCACTTCATGCCATGGAGTTACCACCTTCTTCCCAAGACAGAAAGAGGAAAGCCCTCTGGTAGGAATTAAGGGCCCCTCTGCTCGGTAATATTAAAGGAGTAGGTCGAGTATGGTCTATTGCATATGCTCCATGAGTGCGGTATTCTACAGAGAGTGGTGACAGAGCAGTAAATGAAATAAAACTAAAAATCTGCCTGGCAAAAATGGTGCTCAGGGAAGAATTCTGTGCATGGATCTGGCACATTTGGCATACATTCCTATATTCTCGGTTTTGTTATGTCCAACTGCCAAGATGTTGGATCTTGGAGTCAAAATGCATTACACACAGATTACTTTAAACTCCCTCCAAAAAAAACCAAAAAACAGCCCCTCATCAACAGTATGGATAAAAACAGGCCAGCCTCTTTTTCATGTAAATTGATCCCATACCAGCAAAACTGGGTAGGCTCACCTTCTGAATGTTTTTCTGTTAAATGAGAAGCTTTTCTTAAAAGAGACCTTAAAAAGTTAACCAGGTATTTCACACATCAATAAACTGTAGATCAAGTTTGTTTCAGTTCTAATAGCTTTACCTCTAGTTAACCTGCAAAGCTGATAAGATATTCTTAATTTAATAAATGACAGTGGTGGAAATTGTTTGGATGGAACATCTAGATAGAATCACATTGTTTCTTGTGATTCTGTTTTGAATTTTACTTAATCCACCCAAGCATTGCTCTCTAAAACTTGTAATTACCCTGCCCTTTAGGAACCTATTCCAGCGTGTTTTCTTCCATCAGAAGTATCAAGTTGGGTTGTGTCAAGATTCTCAGAAGAAACATGGAAACATGCTGAACTTCTGAAGTCACCAGAAAATTTTCTTTGATAGTATGTAGAAAAATGAGGTCATGCTAACCTCTTAACTCTCACACTGCCCAGCAAGAACACTCCATCCTTACATTATTTGAAAAGCTATAAGGCAATCATCATATCTCACAACCACCTGGTAAGAACTTTGTCATATCCATCTTTTACATCAACATCTTAAAAGGCCACAGACAGATAAGAAGTCCAGCTACCACCTATTAGGATTAAGCCTAAATGGCACAACTGAGGACTAGGATTTGACTCCTCACTAAGACAACATTGACAGGATACAGCTAGTCTTAAAATCTGAGACTACCAGCACTATTTTAACTCTGAAATGAAAAACTGATTTTTGTAACTTTCTGTTGAGTTGCAATTTATAGGAATCATGAAAATTAAGAAACCACCAGTTACTATAAGAAGAAGAGGCAATCACTCTGTGGAAACTCACTACTCATAGGCTCTACTACCCAACAAGAAGACAATGTAGAAATTAAAAAATAGATGTGGAAAGCTTGCAAACAATTATATATTTTCTTCCAGAACTATGTAAACATGTCAATACTGAACCAGCAATCATGTCATCACAGCCCATTTCGCCTTGAGCCACTGTTCTTGGCAAGGGAAATGTTGAGAATACTGAAGACATACATCTTGGATTCAGCTGGTGTTGAAAAGTTTTTCTGTGCTTTTCCAACGTAATACAAATGTTGCAGTTAGCATATGTTTATACAAATTGGTCTTTTTCCACTACAGTTTTGAAAATAGAAAGCTATAAAAAGTCAGTATAAAAAAGAGGTTGGCTAAAAACCACATATACCAATATTTTTGCAGAGTTTGTCAATTGTATTTTCTAATTATTTTGCTATTTATAATGTGTTTATTTTTCACAAGTTTTATTAACTCAAAAGTTACCAAAAAAACCCCAGCAGACAGCTTGCATACAGCTTGAATATGAACCATTAGAAAATACAATTCTATTTGACCTTTATGCTGTACAGACTTGGACTGTAACATTCTATAACACTTGAGTGGCTTCAGCTTAATCTGAAACCAGGTCAAATACGCAGTAATAGAAAGAACTAGCCTGACACCCTGTGGCCAAAACATTGCAAAACTGTAAATTTACCACCATCATCTGAATCTTCCTTAGATAACCACCACGGCACCGAATCCTTTTTCTTCTTTTCTTTTTTCCTGGGCTGTCCCAATTTCTCAAGAATGCTGGATTTTTTCTTTGAATTTCCAAATGAATCATCTGAAAGAGACTGAATCAATTGCATACAAGATTAAAGAGAGCTTTTACATTTTTACATTGTTTCAGCCACTCAGTTCTGGACTTCTCTGAGCCCAGATGCCTCTCATTACTTCCCACTGTTTGTCTTTTTTGTATATGCAAAACTGATTAAGAAACAATAACTATATTCATGTGGCATAATACTGCATATTTTAATAATCCTACTGCCAGAATTTGGCTATATTAAAAATTGACTGCTTCGGAGAATGTATGCTAAAATGAACAGCATAATCATCTCTTTTTCAATTAGTTAAGATATATAAGAACCAAAACTCTAACTACATCCCTGAAGATAATGAAGTAGAGCAGAAACAATTTTGCCTTGTCCTTGCTTTGTACATGAACATTATTATTAATATTCTAAAAGTAAATGTGCACTAGCAACATTCTAGCTGCCAGCAAATCAGATTCCAGAAATTAGTTTTATACTTTGTATTCATGGAATATGATAGGAATGCCAGAGCCATTCCTACCCAACTGTGTATTGAACTTTCATATGTGTTAATCATCTATGCTGATTTTGATGGCTTAAATCAATGGAAAAAAAATATCTATGAGTATGGACAACATATGAATTTAAGTTACTGAGAAGTAACAGGAAGGAAAAGACAACAAACCTCAGCTTTTCTCCTTTAATAAAGCTCTTTTCGGCCTACTGCAGGCTCAGAGCCACAATCAGCTATTCACACATTAAACAAGGAAATATTCATTAAACTAGTGCAGGGTAACCTTATGTTCTGCATATCCTTTGTGCAGCAAACTGAGGTTAAGGGAAATGGAATACTTTTTAATCTAAATTTTTAGCTACATCTGTTAAAACCAACTGTCCTAAAGTGTCTTAAAGGACACAGTGCACAGAGTTAGCAAAAGCCATAAATGGTAAGAAACAAAGAATTCACGTATGAAATGAATCACATAGGAAAATTCAAAAGCTTCACTTTTGTACTAGTCACAAATAAGAAAACGTGATAATATAAACCACATATTAGAAGCAACAGTGTTATGGATATGTAGCATGTAAAACACAAGGGTATGTTTTATTTAAACAAGCCTCTGCAATCCACTGCCTCCTATTGCATTAAAAACACTGCCATAAAAGCCTACCTTTACTACATGACTAAAACTTCAACTTCTCTGGGCTTAACAAGAACATTCAAAAATCAAAGGCCAATTATATAAAACTATAAAAAAACCTGTAATAAAATATTAGTATCTCTGATCAAGAACATCTTTAGAGCTTTCAGTTTCACTACAGAAAACTAAATGTCTGTCATACATCTCAGAAAAAAAGAAGTGCTCTGAGCCTTGCACTTTAATGAATTATGAAACTGCTAGACAACAGGATGTATTGAAATTTCTCTAAGTTGGCTCTGTGACATAGAACAAAGCAGCTTTAGATTTCTAACAAATATCCCATAAATAACAATTTCCTGACACTAGTCACAACATAAGTACTAGTGCCATTGTCCCCAGAGGTCAGACTGCCTCCTGCTAGCACTGACAGGTGCTTGATGGAAGCTCTGTTACCACTTGCTGTTTCTTTCACAACCAACATTATCCTCTGCTCTGCAAGCAGAACTTCAGCGATGCTCACACTCCTTAGTGGATTGTAACTGAAGAACCTGCAACTCCCACAGGTTGTGCTCAAGTTCTGGAAACTTTCCATGTCCAGCCATCTTGTCAACTGCAGACAGTAAAGCCACAGCAGCTGAGAAAGAAATGCTGACACAAAAATACTGGTGCATTTTTTCCAACATGTCAGTTGTCTCAACAGCAAAACTTCCAGATTTTTTTTCCTTCTTTTGAAAAAAAAGTCCATCAATCAATGATCAATCAACTTTTTGGACTCATAATAATTTCTCAGCACCAGTAAGCAGCACCAATTTCTTCCTTCCCCTCCTCCATAAGCCAGCCTCTCAGCCTTTCAGGAACACAGACACACAGACCCACAAAAGGTGCCAGTTGTTTAATTTGAACATAAATAAAAGCAAGAAGACACAGTTTTAAGAACCAGAACAACTACATGGCACATCAACTGCTTACCACCTCCTTTGCATGTGAATGAACTTAAAAAAGATAGGTAATCTGGAATTTGATCTAAAACACTCAAGACTTTCATGACCAGTTGTCCTAATTAATTCATGAAATCAGTATTTTTCAATTAAATAAGTTTACTCCAATATATGCCTGTATTACACAATAATATGTTAATCTATTCGATCTTTTAATAAAAACTTAAAATGTTTCTCAAACATGGCTTAATGTGTGGTGTTTCTCTTCCAGATACTATTCTACAGATATTCTAGTAAAGATGGTATAGCCTTTCCTCTTGAAAATCTTCCTTCTCAAGTATCCATGAATATCAAGCAGAACAAAGGTCAACTGAAGATACCAGAAGGAGACAACAGCTTTTTCACAATATTGCTTTGGGTCATCAAAAAGAGGCAATTAATTCAATTAATTGAAGCACTGTGTATTAAAAAGACTTTCTCACGTTGCACATCCCAAGAGAACTTCACAGCCAACACTGAAAACCTGGAGCTAAACCAATATGACAGATGATGCTTAATGGAAATCCAATTGACAAGGGGTGAAGCACACCAAAACAAGATACTGATGGTGAAGAGTGGATGGACCACAGGAACACGGACAGTGGAAGAAGAAAGATTATGCTAAGAATTATGGATGACAACAGGCTGTCTTGGTGAGGGGTTGGGAATAAGTGTAACTAGGCAGAGGGAATCATTAAAGGATTTATCCTACATGCAGTCATTGTTATTACACATTTGTGTTCCCTTCTGTATAATGACAATAGTCTAGAAAATCCACTGATAGCTTTTAAAGTTCAGTGTATATGGCAAAAGACTTAGTTTAATCCTCACACTAGACCTGCATCATCCAACTGTATATACAGTCTTTCTTTTAACTTCATATGTTTTCATCACAAACATACATACACAGGCTCACCCCAAACACAGATTCATGAAGAGTTAGTTTAAAGGGAAAAATCCTCCTTCATTTCCTCTTTGAAAGACTTGCTTAAACAATATTAAGTCTTCCCCAAACTACTGAGAAACAGATTTTACTATTCCCCACCTGCTGTGACACTCTCAACACGAACATAACCCACAGAGAGATTTCAAGAAATGGAGCACATTAGTTTCTCATCTTTCTGATATTAAAAGGCCAAGCACTTTTCATAAAAAAACAAAAGCAAGGAGAAGGACATAGCAGAAGATGCATGTGTAAAAATAACAGAGAGTAGATAATGTCATTGTTATTTGGGTCTGTATCTAGCTGGCAAAAAAACATAATGCACAATTTTCAATAATTGGATTAGCAGTGTGAAAACAGTTTTGGATTGAAATTATAAAAAAATTAGGACATGAATTGTTAAAGTTGCCTTCTCTGGGACATTCCAAATGCTACTTAGAAGAATTAGATAGTTATTTGTTTGTTTTTTTTTAAATCAGCATTCTCAATGTGGGCAATAGCTGAGGAGGAAGAAGATCATGTCAAAGGAGGAATATAATACTAGAAGCAATCACATGCAGAGTTTTGACAGATGTGCATAGTAAATAAAAGAATAAAGTCCCTTTCTCTTCCCCAGAACAACTCTCTTTGTAACAATAATAAGTAAAGAATTTTAAAGGAAATGCAAAGACTAGTTTTCTACGTTTTTTAGCATTAATAATTTCAGTGATTTCAAGACTGCTAACTTAGTTACATCATTAAATTAAATTACTTTTCACAAGTCATAAAATTGTAAAACAGTCTCTACTTTGAAAAAATTTCAAGGATACACTACATACAGCAGATTCCAGAAACATTCTCTGCCATCACTAGTTACGCTTATACACAGGATTAAAATCTAGTAAAGGTCTTATGTAGCAGTATTTATGTTTTAGGGTTATCACACTGTGTGTCTGACAGACCAGATGGGAAAGTTCTGAAATTACAGGTCTATTTGCATTAAAAAAAACATACCCGGTCAGGGCATTTAGATCATGTCTGATAATTCTTAGCTTAAGTCAGAACCCACAGACCTGCATGATTTTGCCAGTACTCAAAACCATGAAGTACCATGAGGAATTAAAGGAATCTCATTGAATTTTTTTAATCACTACAACAGGCTTCAATTTATACAAGAATTTTAAAAAATATTTCAGTGAGAGTAAGCACTGCAAAGAAAAATAAAGAAATTTTTAAAATGTAGCTTGTGGTTATATACAGGCAGAGTTTTTACCTCATTTTCAATTATACATCAATTTAAAGCTTCTGGCACTAAGTAGCACCCACAATAAACCTGAAACAAAAATCAAGAACCAAGGACTCTTTCTGAAGATACAACCAGGCAACGAAAAAAAATTATTTAATTATAGAACTGTTCACGTGATTTCAATACAGCCACGTAGTATGAATTTAGCTTAGCAATTTAGACCTTGCAAAGACCCATACATAGGACAGCTAGGTTAATTATGTGATAAAAGTACACCTGAATCATAGATTTCACATTCTTCCATACTCAATTTTCCCCATTTTTTGATAGAGAGTAGGGATGCGACCTTGCTCTCAAACCTACCTCTTTCAGAAACTCTTCAAACTGCTCATCTAATTCTTCCTTTGAAAATCGATGAGCCATAATTTGAGATGGATTTTCACTTTCCAAACAACTGAGTCTAAAAATTAAAATTTAAATTAAAGTTAATTAAATGCATTCTGAAATTGATGTAACCTAATGATTTGCTTGAATAGAGCCATAAGCAAAAATACCCTGATCCAGAACCTGAGAGACAACAAACACCATTCTCCCATCCCTTATGAAACTATTTACTGAATAAGACAACCAGTGCAAATGTACCTTTTCATCCAAATTCCTTATAAGCAAAACACTCATTTCCAAAACACCAGCTTCAGCATTTCAACTTTGAGGGATAAATAAAATATGATTCACTTCAGCATCTTTACATTTTTCTTCAAAAACTGGCTCTTTCAGCAACCCACAATTAAGCATTTTGTTAATAATCAAATGAGAATCTACTGCAGTAATATTTCCATTATAAGGGCTTTTAATTCCTTTCTGTAGTGCTTCTCCAACCCTGGGGACACCTGGCCTTGTTAGCTTTGTTTCATCATCTCTGCTGTGCTTTGGATTTAGTAAACAATAAATATATGTAGATCTTTTTAAGGTTAGGGAATGGCATTTGGTTTGATCTGCCCTGACAGAAAAAGCCAATGACACTTGCCCCCTCCCCTCCCCCTAAGTTTGCATCAACTTCTCAGGTATAAAATATGCCCCACAACCAAAAGGCTGCAAAGCTTTTGTGTATCACACTGCTCAACACATACGGCTACCTTCTATGGCAGCATTAAACTGCACTAGCATCTTCCAGGCTGAGAAGTGTGATGTAAACATAAAAGGGCTAAACATTTGCAAAAGAGCTTTTACCATTAAATAAAACTTCTCCCAGTATGGAGTCCACTCAGTACACAGGACTGTTACTTACCTAGTAAATTGAATTTGACAGGTGAGTTGTGACAACTGTTTCCTGCTTTCACTCCTTATCCATCCACAGACCACCCGACACTTCAGCTTTGGCAGTTAAAAAAAAGAAAAAGTTATATAGCAGACTGCCCAGGCGTTGAATTCAGCACGATATCCTTATGTAAGCATTTGGACAATATCTCTGAAAACATGGTAAGGAGATTAAGAATGTTACCTCTCAGGGCACACATAATCCAGTATCCTTTTATGCTTTCACATCAAAGAACACTTGATGTTAAATGCAGGATGCTTTAGCAATTTACTAACTGTGCCAGCTACTTTAGCAAGTGGGGAATATTTAGTTCCAGCCTTGCCAGAAAAAGAAAGTGATTCTTCTGTCATTACCCACACGTCTTCCTACATTGGAATGACGGCTTTCTTCTGCCTACCTCACAGTTACATCTTTTATAAAAACTAACAATAGGTAATTTAAAGGACAACAAACATTTTTAGAATTTCGGTAACAGAAGATCATAGGCCAACATTAACCTCAGGAAATACACTTTTCAGCCATACCTTCAGACTTGGCGGCTCACAAATGACTTTGTGCACAAAAACCCACAAAGGCAGCCCTGGCTCGGATACACGCTACAACACAGCGCAAAAAAAGCGGAAGTTTTGAGGAGCTACGGCTAAACCACGGGGATGGAGGAAAGCTCAAACAGCCTAACACATTTCACCTAACCTTTTAATCATCCCAGCCGTGACCGGATCCTCCTCCTCCTCCTCCGGCTTTCCCTGGAGCACACGCACGGNCGGGGGCTCGCTGGGCGGGCAGGGCAGGGCCGGGCGGGCTGAGGGAATTTCCGTGTCTCAGCGCTCCGGAGCCGGCCCGCGTCGGGCCCCGCGCTGGCAGCGCCTGAGCGGGAACCGGAGCCCCTCAGCAGCTGCAACACCCCGCGGTCACGCCGTCGGAGCAGGTTTCCTTCCGCCTGGAGCCCAAGCACTTCTCCAGATAGGCGTACAACTGATCTTTAGGAAAAGCAACAAGGAAAGAGTTAAAGTCTGGGTCAAACTCAGAGCATCCCTTCTTTTTCACAGAAATTCCCCTTTTAAAGTTTTCCTAATGTTTCAGCCTTAGATGTCGGCCGTTGTGCTTTTAATACGTTTTAGCGCATCTCTGGAAATGTTTAAGACACGCAGGGAAATTAATGACCCCTGTTTCCCTGACCACTGCCTCTCAAATAACGGAGGAACAATTGCAGTCTGTGCTTGGATGTGCTCTCCAGCGAGGGTCTGCCGGTTGTGTTTGTTGTGAGAGTCACGTTGCTTCAGGAATTTTTATGCCAGCGTTTAGTAAATGGCAAAATAAAACAAGGTCACTTAATACAAATGGACATTGTTCACACACACACACACGCACACATGCATTTTGATTTTGTGTTCGGCAGACTTGGAACAAAAAGATTTTGAAAGGAAATTTTCTTTGGTGAGTGTTGGATACCCCTTGCAAGTGAGAAACCAGTTAAAGTCCTATTACTGCCTCTCATTTCCTGTTAGCTTGAGAGATAAAGACAGCACTTCTAAAATGGCCTTTATGTATCCCAGATTTTTTAATGCTAGTGTAAATTACAGTTTAAATTCAAAGAAGCAAAGAAATACGGGCTCTGTATTTTCCACACAACTCTATAGGAATTACTTTGCTAAAGGTGCTGCAGCACTTCTTTCAAGCAGGCCTATTGTCTGCAGATGGAGTATTATATTTCCATTTGCAAAGTATTTTTTTTGTCTTTATGTGCAGCTTGTGCTGCTGTCTGTGGGAAATGTGGGAGCTGATCAAGGAAAAATGCCCACATAAACTAATATACTAGAACAATTTGTTACACACGACAGCCTACAGATGGTGAAAACGTCTATTTCCAACATTTACTCTTTTGTCACGTGAAAAAGCATGGAGTGAGGCATGAGAATTTAAAAAGAAATATGGAAATTAATTAAAAGAATGCCAGTCATGCTTCATGCCTTGATCCTGCTCAGATTTAAGCCAATGCAAATTTTACTATTAACTTCAAAGTGATAGCTGTGACATCATTCATTGATCATGAGAGTTACTTCATATACGATCAAATAATCACATCAAGGACTCGGTCCTTCAAGCTGCTAAAAAACTGTTGCACATTGAAGCTTTTCTGTTTGCAGAAATACGTTCAAAGAGCCTTGTACAAAGTATAGAAAAATGTGCGGAGGGATCAATGCTGTTGGAAACCTCAGTGCCCATATGGGAAAGAAAAAAACCTAAACCACTCTTGATGACTGTGGTCGAGAGGAGGCATTGCCTGGTGTTGAAATGTCATCCAGTGCATTCAAATAATATGCACAATAGCCACTTAAAAGATTTTCATTTCCTTCTTATGCCAACCAGTTGTTGGCATTAGAAGGAAAACAAGCAGTTTTCTCAAGAGCTCTTAACAGCAGAACTTAAAATATGGGAGAGTGGGGCTAGCCATGAATTTCAGACAGGAACATGGCAATTTGGGCAACAGTGCTGATAAAGCAAAAGGATGGATGCAAAATCTAAAGTAGATCCTGGTGGACAGAGCCCCAAATTATAAGGTGAATTTCAGACTCTACTGACATGGGTGGGAACCTTTGTTGACTTCTATGAAACCAGATTTTGCTGCTGTGGTCATTGGCTTCTCATTTAAATTTGTGGTGCGTGCACATGTAATACATACATTTTTCTTGCTAAACAGCAAAAATATGAGGCTTCATGGATTATTAGAGTAATTTCCAAAGATTAAGGGCAAAATTAAAAGGAATAAACTATCCACACATTTATTCTGTTGTCTAATTTCAGTTTTGTATCAACCATGAAAGTCAATGGGGAAAAAGATATCAAATAAAAACCAGAAATCACCACATTCACATTGGCTGAAGCATTGCATCAGATAGTATTTCAGTACTGAACTTGCAAATATGTGAAATACGAGATTGTGACAATAAATATTTCACCATATTCTTGGTTGTGTTTTTTTAAGGGTTAACAGTTTCCTACTGAATCAAAAGCAAACAAACAGTGGTGGACTAAGAAGTTAAAATTGCATGCTCTGTGTATGCTCACTGTGATGAGACTTCCTTAAGTGACAATGCAGTAGAGCCCTTTCCAGTATGCACATCAGAAAAAAGAAATGCCTTCCATAACTAGAAATTGCACAGAAAATGAAAATAATTGCATGGAACTGTATTCCATGTGGGAGAAAATGGTAGTCAAATTAGGATTAGTTATGAAATAGTTCACATAATTGTAGTTTAAAAGAGCATTTTTAATACTTCCACTTTTGGTTCACTGTAGGTCTCATTTTGTTCCATCCCTGATAAAAAGTCCTCAGATCCCAAGGGCTGGATTTTTGGTTGATTCAGTTACAGTAGCCTGAACTCAGCATCTCACCCTATGGGTTTTTTCCATCATGAATTTTCTCCACTGGCTGAGAACTAAATTCTGTGTCATGTTTCAGATTATTCCAGAGACTCAGACTGGTCACAAATCTTATTTCTTTTTGCATGCCCTGAAAGGAACCGCAAGTTTGGAGTTTGGAAGCTGGGCTGTTGCTGGCCATTTCCCGTTTTCTGGAAGTTAGCAGACACGCACCATTTCTCATACTTTCCGAAAATGGATCCTCCTTCTAGCTTATTTGTGTGTTTAATTGCCTTAATGTTGTGCACTGTGCAGCCAAGTTTTCAGTTTCTCTGGAAGAGTGCAAAGTTGCTGTAATTACTGGCTGCAGGAATAAATCATTCACCATCACAGAGGAAACTCTCCTATTGCCAGCAACTGTAAGCAATTAAAAATTCTTTCAAGAGGGTGAGTGTTTGCAGTCAATAATTAAAGGTGCTTATCACTCTTTCAGATTAAAGTACATTTGCCAACATTTAACACTGCTTTTTCTTTCATTTCCTGATTCTCTATAAACTTGTTGGAAAACACTGCTCCTCTGTGTAATCCAGCTAGTGAAGCAAGATCCCTTTTGTTGCTTTTGAGAAATCCTGGGAAAATTATTATGCAGAGATAGATACAAACGTGGCTGCTTTGACTAACTGTAGCACTTTTGATTTACTCTAATGATGCTGCCTTGTGCTAACTGAAGGTCCAGTGAAAATTCTCAGTTCTTGACATCAGGCAACATACTTACAATTCCTACTGTCTGGGACTGGAGAAACAACTTGGGTCACTTCCACCTGAGATCATTTGAACTGCAAACCCTCATCTGCCTTGAATATTCTCCTTTGCGTATGGAAAGTTTGGTAATAAGTTTTTCTCTTTGTGTGAAAACACACTGCATGTGTTCTGTTCAGAAAAAGTTAAGGTAAATATTTTTATAAAAAATTATTGGTGGCTTAGGAAAGATCAAACTCAGAAAATTCTGCAGAGAAAAATTAGGTATTCTGATTCATTAAAATTTTTCAGATCTGTAACATCTTTCGTTGATCCTGACAACCTATCTGCTTTACACTGGCAGGAATGTTAGCTTTGCATTTCAGATTTTCACTTGGTTATTTTTAGTTCTTCTGAAGCCTGGGAAATAAGAAATATAACCGCTTTGAACAGTCTGAAAGAGCCAACTCTAGCAGGGCCTCTGAATCTGATTAGATAAAACAACAAAGAGGTTCTGTTAGGGCAGAGGCAGGAAGAACTAAGGTGGGTGGCAATATCTGTCATAACTCAGGGGAAACATAGCCTCAAAGAACTCAAAAGTGGGTGAAAAAAATAACATAAGCAATAGACAACTTTCCCACATCTTAGGTCACTCTACAAATGCAGTTTGAAGAACTTTCTCTGTGCTCCGTTTTTTCTTTTTTTTTTTTTTTATTTTTAAAGTACAATAAACAGCACATGAATATGTGTTTATATTAAAAAGATGATTTAGGGGAACATCATTTCTCTTCAGATAAGTATCTGAGAAAATACAGTGTGGCAAGTGCAATTATATTTGTTGGTACGGAAATGGTATAAGATCTTAAGGGACGGATTTGCAATTTTCAGTGTTTTCTTGAGAAACTTAGGCAGCTTAGGGATGGACTTAGGAGATTTCTGCTCTAAAATTCAGCTGGTCATAACATCATATTTTATCCTAGTGTCCAGAAAAAGAATTAAACTGTTGTGTTTATTGCGACTGGGAGGTGTTCAGATTTTTGGGGGCTTGATTTAAAAATGATCTGTTATTGGAGGGGCGCAAGCCTGATATACCCACTCGGCCAAGGACTGTGCTTCCCTTTATTCAATGTAGGATGCTTATTTTGGGTTTGAAGGGATCGAAAGAGAGATTTGTGCGTTTCCTCAGGAAAATCAGTGAAAATATTTTCAAAGTTGCTGTGCATCCACGATGTTGAGCTTTGTCTATGTCAAAAGCTGGGAGTGTTACCTGTATGAAGCCTGCTGCTAAGTGTGCCCCAAACTAGTCCTGCAGCTGAGGAATGTGGTGCTTGTTCCTCATACTGGAGGAATATGAGAAAAGTCCCCCCAAACTGCTCTTTCCCTGCGTGTAACTGTGGCATTCCTCTGGTAATTCCAGGTCTGTCTCCCATGGGACAGACGTGGTGTGGAACAGGAGATGCATACAAGTGTGATAACTAATGCTAATCCAACACCAGTTTGTACTGTTCACAGGTTCAGCCCCCCATGCCAGGCAGAGGGTATTGATGTGTGTATGCTTGTGAACTAAGTGGCTTGTAAGTGGTATTTTTCATCAGGCTAAAGGTAGTCAAAATGTACATTTGGGCAGAAGAGCTGGAGTGGGAAATTTATCCCTATTACCTTTCTCCTCAAGTTTTTTCTCATTGTAATTTCATCAGAAAATAATCTGCTCCACAGGTTTTAATTTTCTTTGAAATCTCTCTGTGAGATTCAGCCTTACATTCGTGCACAGGGACTTGAGCATCAGATCTTAAAAGCTTGAGGGAACAAAATCAGATTCTTGCCAGGAATTGTTGCCTATACAAGTTATGCTCCACCAGCTGATCTGTGCACCGGCCAGGAATGTACAGGAAGACTTTTTCCTGTAATGAATGGAAAAAAGATAAATAAGTGGACATGAATACCCCTTTTTGTCTTTCATCAGTGAAGGAATAACCCCCTCAAAACCAGATTCACATGTAATAACAAAAGCCCTGGGATGTGTTAACCAGTATTGATGGGGTGGGGGACAGGGTGACTATTAGAATTTTGTTCTCTGTGAGAAGTAAGTTTACATGTTTTGTCAATTTAATATAGCTGTCTCACTTGTAGTTTTCTCACTCGTGGAGACAGAGGGCTCAATCCCATGTTGTTTGTACAGATGCTGTTACTACAGAAATGGAGGATGAGGAAGTCAGGGAATCTGAGGTCTCCTTCTCTGCAGCCACATCCCCAGCTCTGCTCAGGGACATTTCAGGTAGGTGCAGGTCCCTCACCTTGAGCACATTTCTAGCACGACACCTTTGTTGCCTTGTGCTGGCATAAGGAGGTTTCATTCTGCGCCAGGTGAAGCAACCTTTCCGGAGTCAGCATGTGTCTCCTGCTTTTTGGTTTCATTCTTCCTTACCTGGAAAAAAAGATAATCTAAACTGATGTTCTATGTACATGGAACAAGAGCGAGCCAGATAGGTACTGTGGAATAGAAAACCTCACTACTCTGGAATTCAAATGTGGAGAGGCAGATTTATTTATTTTTTTTCCCACTACAAACAGTGCTTTAGGGATATGACCTGTCATTACTTAGGGATTTCCAGCAGTGGAACCTGTGGTGTCTGTCTACCACCCACCTAGTACCAAAAATGCCACCAAGAGATCGGCTTGTCACGGGACTAAAATAGTCCTTAAAGCTTAGCCTCAAAGGACTATGACGCCTGTTCTCCTGTGTCTTTGCTTTCTCTCCATATCTACCCTGCTAATCACCTATTAGCTCCTAAGGTACCAGAAATAAACACCAGCAATCCCGAGATTCAGAGAGTGTACATTAAGACCTGTGAAACAGCCTTTTGCAAGCATTTATCTGGAAAATAATACCTAGCTTAAGGATTTAAAACCTACTGAGGTTTCTTTGTTTTTTCAGGCTTCTGGGAATGGTCATTTTCCTAATGTGATAAGAAATTGAAATGTTTTCAAAGAAAAGACACTTAGATGTGTGGCCTGTCTGGATTAGTAAGACTGGAAGCTGCTGTTCCATGATTCCCTTAATTATGACAAACCTTCCCTGGCAAGCTGCTGTATATATTTAATTGAATGTTAGGCTACAATTTTTACATGTATACTAAAGGTACTTAGGTGTCACAATTGTCTCACAGTGTAATAATATTTGAAGTGATTTAATTTAAAGTTGGGTAAGCTTGGACTTTTTGTTCATTCCCTCCACTCTGAGGGAAAAAATAGCATGGTGTGAGAGCCTTTTAAGATTCAACAATATTGTTCAAGCATAGCATCTGCAACTAATAACTATGTAACTTTGAATAAAAAAAAAAAAAAGTCTAATTATCATGGAAAAGGGAAGATGGTTGACTCATCTTCTGCAGTTTGGATTACATGTGTGGGATTGTGTTTTGGATGGAGCACTCCAGAATAGCAACACTCCATCAAAAACACAGTCATGCACCTGTACTCCAAATGGCTGAATAAGGCAAAACACATGTCATCTGAACACTGTGAATCAAATTTAAAAAAAAGAAAAAAGAAAAAGGAAAGAAAAGAAAGGAAAGCTGGAAGAGAAATAAAGACAAGTACCATAACATTAGTGTGTCTGAAGCCTTGTTTCTTTAAAGCTCCCTGAGTGATTTATTTATCACTAAGCCTCTGTTCGCAAGCCATGTTTGATTTTGCTCGATGCTGATATAGACACTGAAACTGGATATTATGGAAAGGGCTGCCAGCAACTGTTTGATCCTGATAAATTACAATAACAGGCACAATTTACAATGAGAAGCTATTGCTGCTTCTGGCTCTAATGTGTGATGAGGTTTAAAACATGGTGGGCCAAAATTCCCTTACCTGGTGGCCCCCTCAGACCATTTACAGAAGAGTGTTTAAGAGAGCCACTGAGCAGAAGAAGATTACATTCACAGCAAGGTCCAGGCCCAGTTTTATATCAAAGGTGAGCATGTGTGTATCTGCCTGCATTTGGAGTGAAAGCTGTGGGGAAAAGAAGTAGAAGAAGCGTGTATAATCCACATTTGGAAAGCTGTGTGTTAACTGAGCAGGCCATTCCCTGGTTCCCTCTACATGTGCACACACCCCCCAACACCCCTCACACCACCGCCGCTTACCACCCCCCTTTATGCCTGCAATGCATATGTGTTGTGAATATTAAAGTATTTGCTCTGGAAAGTTAATTGATGACTAGCTGCTTATTTGATCTTTACAGTGTCAAGTTCAAAATGTAATGAACGATAAAACCCACCCAATAGCTGGCCTTGGAAAGAGGTGCAAATTCAGAAAAGTGATATGAATTAGAATCCTCTGCATATTTTTTTTGCAGTAGCATTCCCAGACACCTGCCTCTCATTTCAGAAACTTATACAAGCCACAGTCCACACCAAGAAGAGTAAAGACAGATTTCTTGAGATATTTCATTGCCTAGAAACTTTTGATAATCTCATTAGGTGCTGTTTTTCCTATTTAGGGGACTTTGACTCTAATCAGATTAACATACACATTCTTACTGATGTGCCAAAAGTTAAGTGTCATGGGGCCAAATGAAGAATGGAGTGAAAGGAATGCTGCAGGAAAAAGAGGAACTAGAAAAAGATACCAACTACATGTACATGAAACTATGCATTCTCTGATCAGCTCTCGTTGCTGGTGTTTCCTGTAGTGAAGTACAAGGGTAGAAGAGACAATTTCATACACTTCTGTTAGTGAAATGTCAAACGAGGCTTCAGAAGGTCTCTAGGAGTAGTGGTGATGTTCAGTGTCTCTGACAGATTGTTTACTTGACTTCTAAAGGACTGTAAAGCACCTCGCCTAACACTGAATTCCTGTCTTTGGGAAGTGTTCACCTAACCAAGACTGTATCATATCTCTTTCCTGACCTCATCTTCTTTAGCTGCCACATCCAGCAGCTGTTAGATTCACATGGGACGTGTCCAGAGATGATCACGAGAGGTTTTTCTGTATTTGCAGCATGATTCTCCTTTACTCCAACATATATAAACACTTGCACCTGAACAGCAGAAGCTGTCCCCAGTTCCATATTCACCAACCTACTTTGGCTGTGTCCTCTGCCTTTGAGAAGTAAACTTGTCCATTCCTTTATTTTTCCTCTCTTGTTTTCCATTTAAAAACCCTATATATATTCCATTAACCATTCCTCTTTTCCTTTGAATAAACATATGTATACACATACCTACCACCCCCTCTCTCTACCGCTGCTTCCCCAACCTTTATATAGGATCAGTATCTCCAGTGTCATCTGCTGGAGGGAGGCAGGCAGAGTTGCTGCATGTCTTTGAAGAGTGAGTGTGTGTGCATGAACATACACCTGCACACACATGCCCTCATGTATAGGTTCACCCCTGTCTCGAGGAGTGAAGGGTTCCCTGGATCATGGAGAATGAAGCAGGAGAGGTGAACATGGACTTGTGTCTCTGTAACACGGACACAGTTTGGCAAAGACATAGTATGAAATACAGATCTTGAATACAAAGGGGATAGGCATTGAGGACAAAAGGCGCATACGTTCCCCTAATTCTAAATATAGACAAATGTTTATGTCGGTATCTATGGACTCTGTGTGAAGGTGCAAACTACCTAAGAAAAGAAGTTAAGAATAATTTCTAGGGAGGTGCCCATTTCCATGCTGCTGGAAATTTTCTGCCAAGAATAAGGTTAGATAGTTGCAGGCCAGGTTCCAAGATTACATGCCTACCAGGTGGGCATACAATAGAAATTGAAATTAGATAGGGCAAGCTGATCACAGGAGAAAAAATATTTTAAGTCAAAATATTTTGGAAAAGAGATGAGCCTGAAATTAGATTAATGGTTGCAAAAAGTGGCCTGAATATTCAAAATGAGGGCAGTCTACAGGAAATGCCTTAAATGGGTCTTTTTTTTTTTTCCTAGCAGGCTGTTCAAATTGCCAAAAAGAAGCAGAATTTAAGGGATTTGTTGTCTCCTTTGATCCCATAGTGAAAGAAGAAGCATGACTGTCATTTCCCTATACTTTCAGGGAGTGTAAGTTATGTATCTACAGCTTGGTGGGATCCCAGAATAGATAGGTCAGGTTTTCTGTCCATTGGAAGTACTGTGGTGTTGGGACAGGTAACTTGTGTGATAAGTGACCATGACGTGCCCTCTAGGAAAGCAGCCATAAAGACATTGCTCTCCCTAGTAACTGGTTCTGGTCAGTAATAATGATGACTTCTTTTGATAAAAACCCATCTAATTGAGCACTTAAATGTGTTTGACTCAAGCCTTCCAACTTGTGAGATGCCCTCTGCTAGAATAAAGAGCTTAGAAGTGCACTCTATTTCTTTTCTGTGGCAGTACTAATATATTGAAGCCAAACCACTTCTTGACCAGCTGTGACTTGAGGTCAGCAAACTTGCTGTGGGGAGCTACTGATTTCATTTTAAACCAGCTTTTATGATAATAGAACAGCAGGATCTGCAAGGCACTGGAGTTTACCTTTCCACCTGCTTGTGCAGGCTCCGAGCAGCAAATGCAAGCGATGAGAAAGTTAACGACCAGCGACAACAGGGCTGGCCACACACAGTCCCCCCATCTGTCAGCTCTGCTGCAGCCGAGCTGATGTTGCCACAGGGGGTGTCATAGGTTTTAAGAGAAAGATTTCCATGTGTCCCTCCTGCCTTCTCTAGGCAGCAAACTACCTTGCCTAGTTCAGATTTCACCACCAGCCATGTTTACTGAGCTATCAGAGATAAACCTGTCTCTAGAGGCAAATGTTAGGACCGGGAACAGAAATGCCAGCAGTGAGCACATATGGCACTGTTTGTACTCTTAAGTTTGAAAGAACTAGACAAGTTAAAAAATACAGATGTTTAAAATCAGTAAGAGTGTTTAATGAAAACAAACAAAATACTGTAGTCTATAAAGCTAAACCTGTTTTTCTTTTGCTCCTTTTGACAAGCTGGGATTGGTGTTTTTCTGAACCTATACCCTCCTTGACATACGGGATGTTTTTGAGAGACATTAGTCCCAGCAGATGCTGGGTGGCGCTTGGGTGGATGCCTCTGACTTCTAGTTAGTTAATAAATCAGCTTTTACAGCCATGTGTATCCTATGATTTAACACATGCATAACAATAATACTGGATTAGGAAGAACAAACTGTTTCACTGCAAAGGATATTTTATTTCTTAGTAATATTGCATACAATAAGAGCTTTTCTGTAACATAAACAAAGGATTCATGCTATTTTTTCATTTAGCCAGTGGCCTTCATCCCCATGGGTCAAATTGTACTTGGAATTGTGTTAGTACAAATGCGGAGTACCTCCACTGAGCTCAGTAAAACTCTTTCCATTCACTTCAAAGGATGCTGCATCAAACCTCATGCAGCCTGCTTTCCACGGGCATCAGCAGCCACTTCCTGCCTAGTAAACTGCTTAAGTGATGTTCCCCCAATTAAAAGACTCATGTAATGCTTTAGCTAATCAGAAGGTTAAATAGTGTCCTGTTGCTTTCCTACAAAGATCTTTTTCCTATGTGTCCTGCTCTTGTTTCTGAAAGAAAAATTTTCTTATTAATCTTTAAGCTCCCACTGCAGATATGTGCTAAGCTACTAGAACACATGACATCATCCTTGGCTTCAGCCTTTGAAAGTGAAATGGTATTTAAAAACATGAAATTCTGGTAGCAATGTCACACCCGAAGTTGAAGTTTAAAACAAAACTGACAACAAAATCAACTGCCAGGAAACAGACTATTTTTTAAATTAGACATCTATCATGTCAACTTTGAGTTAATCTCTGGAACCAGCTCAAGAATGGATGAGGTAATATTTGCACATGTTGTGGATAAGATAGAATGAAAATGGATTTTCTCTCTCTCTTTTTCTTTTTCTTTTTT
>WBMY01001062.1:647664-676178 GCA_013397315.1 Donacobius atricapilla | reverse complement strand
TTTTTTTTTTGTTGGCTAATGTGCTACAAAGATTATAAGATTATGAAGCCTGATGGTTGGAATCATGAGCTGTGATTGAGGTGTAATGTGTGAAGCAGCAGATTAGAATGGCTTTAACATGTTACATGATGATCTCCAAAAGTCCCAGGCTGTATACAAACTGTGGTGAATAGGGGCACTTGCAGGAGGTAGAAAGATAGGTGATAAGTGGAGGGTTGACGTAATTCTGGAGAAAGCTCTTGAAGCTACACATTCAGGGGATAAGTTTAAGGACTTGGTCTCACTGCTTTAGTTATGAGTGCCAGGGATTGAGGCTTAAAAGGGAGTCAGGACTTGCTGACAGAGCCAGCTAAAAGATAGTTGGATGTCAGTTCTAGTGCGTGAAAGAAAATGAAACGTTGAGTCATAACCTGTTACAAGAGCAAGCTCTTTTGCTATTACAGAAACTATCTGAAAATTTGTTTTTGTCTGTGTTAATAGTGCTTAAAACACATGTGAATTACAGCTGGGAAAGGAATTTCACTAATTGCTGTTTTCTGTGCTGTTTGTGAAAGCTTTTCTTAGCTTTTGTCCACATTGTTCCGTAAAGCATGTTCTTGGCAAAGACCTACATTTCTTGCTCAGCATTTGTACCCAACTGCCTGTGAAAGGTTGACTTGTGCAGAAACTCTCAGAGGCCTGGCTTAGGAATTGTTGGGCTCAGGTGGCTTCTTCTATTGTGTTCTTTTTCCACAGTCTCAGTGGTCTCTTCTATAATCTTGGCAGAGACCAATTAAGTTAAATCAGTTCTTTCCAAGACCCTGCCCAGAGGTCTATGCTGCAGCCTTGTCCATAGCTGAACAGCTATAAATTGCTAGTCCTTTGATCTGTTTCTCCACACCACTGGAGTAGCTTTGCACCTCCTAGAGGTGTCCAGAAGCAGAGGCAGGAGAGTTCTACAGGGTAGGACCCCACCCTCCACAGGCAGAGATAGGAGGTTTGTTGGACTTTTTGTGCCATTTTCCATTGGGGATGTCAATGGAAGAGGACTGAAGGACATACAACAAGCAGGAAGAAAAAGATGTTTCTGTGGGAATGTGAAGGCCAGGAAAATAAGTGAAATGTTGCTCTTTGAATCAGAGCATGAAAGGTCTATCCCACAGCCATCTCCATCCCTTTTGAGAGATGCAGACAAGAGCTTGATTTCAGTCACTAATGTCAGGTTTACAAGTGTAAGAGCTGAATTTTCTCTCAGGCGTTTCTGATGTGGGGAACTGTGAATTTATTACAACCTTCTGGAAACCCCACAGTCAGGAGTGCTGCAGTCTTTATTCACAAGTGATCATTACATATCCAATTCCATTCATATTTGCTTTCCAACTGAACAATAGATCTGAAAACTGATTAGCTGTGTTTAGGGCAAGGATGCTGTTCTGCCTAAAAATGCCAGAGGGGGTTCAGGTGAGAACCAGCAAAACGTGAAAGAACTTTATGCCAGCCTTAGCTGTAGGCATGATTCAACCAAGGAGCTTAGCTTTCTTCAAAGAAGAGCACAATGAAAGTTCTTGTAGGACCACACAAAGCAGGACACAACACAGAGTATTTTCACAGCCAGCTGCTCTTCTGCCAATGGATAAAAAAAAATAAAATGAGTAATTAAAAAAAAAAAAAGTGCTTTTGAAAGTTTGGGGGTTTTCAACAGAATATAAAATGAATACACAGTATTCACTACTTTCAAAAGAGAGTCAGTGGAGAAAATCTGAAGTAACCATGACTAAAATTGGGAAGGAATGGAAAAGTTTTGAAAAACTTGCAGTTCTGTGGTTTTTTTTTTTCTTGGTTTTTTTTTTTTTTTTCCCTAAGAGTCTTGGTTTTGTTTCTGTGTTCATTTTGATTTGTGGAAAGCTGTTTACATGACATTTGTGCTGTATACCTCTCTGTGAAGAAAGTTATACAACATATGTGTTAGTCTATGTAGGTGTTTATAACTGTAAATGTTACTTTTGTAGTTTGCCAAATGGAAAATACACCCAACGGCATCTTCTTGAACCTGTAAATAAACTGTTTTCCAGAGCAGCCATCAAGCACATCATGAAAGGAAATGGTGGAGGAATTCCACTGACAATAGCATGAGAATTATTACAAACCAGATGCGAAACAATACAAATATTATTGAAAAGAATAGTTTCTGTCTACCCGAGCATGACAAAGCTTCAGGAAACGCAAGGATACGGATTGGATGTGCAATGAAAATAAGTGTGTGATTTTCTGACTGGAACTGAAGGCTGAAATTCTTCTGGGCAAGATCACGAATGACATGTTTTTGTTACAAACACTAACCAAAAGCCACTCATCCCTTTGACTGGGGTCAAACTTCTCTTCCTTTCCATGGGTGAGGAGCCGTGGCATTCCACCTGGGCATCAAACCCACAACTCCTTTCTGCCCTGCAGCCACAGTTCTGTTATGGGTCCCTGCAATGCCTGATTCCGAAGGGACTTAGTAAGTTTACACCACAGATGTAGACAATTTGATTCAGTGCTTCAGCCTTTGGTGTCTGTCTGTGCTTTTGATGCTCCTTTGTGTGTGCCTCCCCAAGGCAGCTGCATGCTGCTCTGGGAGGGGAGGTAAGGACATGAAGAGCAGTGGGTTGTGCACCCTGTCTGCTAGCCCACTGGGGATGTCTCAGATGCAGAAGGGCATTTGAAGGGCACCAAAACCTATTTTTGGGCAGCTGAATCATGCCCTGGGTGTTTCACACAGCAGTAAGCTCCAGCAAGCTTGAATGTGAATGTGAATAGCAGTGCTGCACTATGGACTATGGCTAAGGTTGACTACAGTGCAACACAGGTATTTTAGAAACAGAAGATAAGGTTTAACTCTGGAATTTACCAGGGTACCCGTGCAAACATGTTAATTAGGTGGAAAAATCACATTTTGTCTTTTTAACCAATGTTAGAGCTCTTCCTTATCAGCAAATGAAGTGTTTACCTGTTGGTAACTGACCAGATTTCTGTTGAGACTGGGTAAGGGCAAACTGATGTGATTAAAATCTCACACTTTTTTTTCTCCACCAATGTTTCACATGAGAACTTCAGCAGCCCATCTGGCCTCAGCTGGTGGTTTTCTAAGTTTCCAGCTTTACATCAGCATATTGTGATAATATTATTTCAAAATAGCCACATCATCAAGTATCTTTCAGGCTGTGAAATATTTATAAAAATATATATTCCTGTTTCAGTTCATACAATCCCTGCCATTCTTTACCTACCAAACTTGTGTCATGTGAGCTTTTATTCCATTATTAAAAGGGAGATGTGAAGTCATGTGGCCATCCTATCACAAGCTTTTGTCAGCTGTAAACCTCATCACAGTTCCTGTAAAGTACATTTCCACAGATCAAGTTACTGCCAGGGAAGACTTTAACAATCTTCTACCCTACTTTCAACCCTCAACAATTAGTATTAGCAAATGGTCCAGGCCACTGCCTGAATCACATATGATTTCTATTCAAGAAAGACAAACTTTTATTCAAACCAGACCCATAAGCTAAACACATGAGTTTCCCTGCTTAAAATAATGAATCTGAAGTAGTTTCTATCATTCATTTTAAAAATCACTCTCACATTTGAAATCAAGTTGGCTATTTTCCCTTGTCTGTATTACCATCTGGTAAGGGTGACTTTTCTAACACTGGTGTCTAGAGCTAGGATTTATTCTTTAAAAAAAACCCAAATCAACCATTTTCCCCTTCCCACTTTAGTTTTTTGTAATTTTTGGAGCTTGTTCTTGTAATATAGACAAAACTCATCCTATCTTTGAAAAAGGAAAAAAAAATCCTCCACACATGGCATAACTTCCTCTATAAGATTCTTAATATATTTTACAGTCAAAATGTAGTTTCGTATGTGATGATTTAAGAAGGCACACACATGCTTTCAGGTCATTAAAGTGCATTGTAAAAATAATAGAAACACAAAGGGCTTATTCTCAAGAAATGATGCACACTCTCTTCTCCATGGAATATTGAAGATCTGTTTCATTTTTCAGCATAAGGCAAGTTCAAGATGCTATTTCCTTACCACATACCTCAGTGGTGCATGACCCCTAAAATAAAAAAAGTGAGGGGATTTATATGCAAAAGAAGAATCTTGGCACTTCTTAACATTTTGCTGCTTTTCCTAAATAAAAGGCTTTCAGAACAAATCCTCTTGCTGCCTTTGCAAGGGGGTTGTTCTGTCAGAGAGCCTCATTTTCTGTGGGAGCTCCCTGAGTGAGTCAGGGAGTTTGTTAGATGCTGCTTTGTAACAAGCTCTAGTGAAACAATGTGTATTTAAAACGACCCTTTGTTCCTACCTGATGATTGGCTGTTCGCAATAGATGTGTATGAGAGATGGTATGAGTGGTTTTGATGCACTGACTAACAGAATTGTAATTAAAATCCGAAAGCCAGATCAACCAGAATATTTTTTCCAATTAAGTGTACCTCAGGGTCTCTTAATAGGTACTTTTTGGCAGAAGTAAGCTGTCTGTATGCTTTCCATCTCCTTTAAAAATATAAAATATCTTGATATTTTATCTTGATATATCTTGAAAATATCTTGAAGAAGGGATCAATAAATTGCCTCTCCATGCAGTGCAACATGCACAGTATTTCTTATAGTGGTTGGTCTTGGCTTACTGTCTGTCTTTGCAGTGGTTTGAGTCTCTTCTCCTGAAGGTATTGGTTCATCCTGGATGAGTGAGTGGGAAAGAATTCAGCATTTGCCACAAATCTTCCTGTATCCCTGCCCTGTTAACAATAGACCACCTAGACAAATTCTACCATACAATCATAGAATGTTTGGGGTTGGAAGAGATTATCTAGTTCCACCCAATTTAAGGATTATCCAGTTCCACCCCCCCTACTATGGGCAGGGACACCTTCCACTAGAGGAGGTTACTCAAAGCTCTGCTGAGTCTGGCCTGTAACACTTCCAGGGCTGGGGCATCCACAGCTTCCCTGGGCAACCTGTCTCAGTGCCTCACCAGCCTCACTGTAAAGAATTTCCTCCTAATGCCTAATCTAAACCTACCCCTTTTCACTTTGAAGCAGTTCCACCTGTCGTATGATAATCTGAAGAAGCTGAATGTAATGACGTTTGATAACAGCAGTCCCTGGAGGTATTCCTGGTTGTGCAGCAGCCCTTAGCTCAGCTGCTGTGCGTGTGAAGGAGTCTGTGACAGTATGGGAGCATTGGCGCAGCAGCTTTCACATGTCACACCACTTGCCAAGGCTGCCGTGTGGCACCTCCCACCCTGCATCATCCAGCTGCATCCCCACAATAAGGACAGCAGGAAAGGGCAATCTGGGGCTCACAAACAGCAGTGTGGAGGGAGGGACAGCCTAGCCAGGGTCTTGAAGCCTTGGCCTCCATCCTACCGTGAAGGGTGTCCAGTGACTGTTTCTGCTGGTGCAGAAAGGGGCTCCTGTACCTTAAACAGCCAAAGGTTTCAGGTAAGAGGAAGTCAATTTGGTTTCTAACTGAATAAGGATGTGCCTCTACTGCAGGTTTTTGAGCCTGCCCTTCTAATCTGAATAATAAAGGACTTCTGGTAATAACATTTCCAGCATTTTGATCAGGGTTTTAAGGGAGCGAAATATCTTTTATAACAGTAGTCTGAAAAAGCAGAGAAGATTTGAACAGACAAACTCTTCCCCAGATCAGTAAGGGTATGCCTAGAGAGCCATTAATGTTTTGTGTTTGTAATCACTTTTGTGGTAAAAAATTGTCTTAAGCTGTAAGCAAAATTGAAAGAAAACTGAAATTGCACAGTACCCCAGAAAGCTTTTCTGTAATATTTATACCACTTTAATGCATTTTGGGAATCTGAAATTAATCATCAGTTTAAAATCTCTTAAGGATTCCTGGTGAGATATATAGCCATTAGCTCACCAATTAGCAAACTCTTAGAAAGTGTTTAGAATATTTTAAAAATATTTTTTAAAGTGAAATAGTAAATAGACTCACTGTTCATTGATATAGATGTGGTAAGAGCAGGAAGGACAAGCACTTGCCACCACCTCTTTTGAGCTACACAATGGTTCTTTATTGACCACCCATTACTACACCACATTTTTTATTTATGAGGATCTAGTCCCTATGTCCCTGCAGGAAGATGCTGTTTGACTGTTCTCACCATTATTGCTGCTATTTGCAGCTCCAGAGCTGTCACAGTCATGAAGGGCATTGAAGATCCACCCAGTGCACACTCACACCTAGGGAGACTCCTCAGTCAGTGACTGCTGGCCTAGAGCATCAGTCCCACCTACAGAGAGTTATCTGACATGGCCCACATCCTCTCCTGTGCTCCTCTCAGACCTGGGGTGAATTGGGAATACAGTATCACACACAATGGCCTATTTTCAGTTGTATCTGTCTAGACCATTTCCTTGTGCCTTTGGCTCAAGGGGAGCCTTTTCAGTGTGATTGCTGGAGTGAGCACTGAGAAAATATGCCGGGTTGTCTGCAGGTGATGCTTCATGAGTTGGAGTTGCGTTGCATGGCGTTTCTGTGGGTAACAGGTCAGTGTATTCCTGCATGAGTCCTTTTCATTTGATCTCTGCTGGGACCCTGAGCTTTGCAATTTGCTGCAGAGCAAGGGTTTTAACAGTTTCTGTGACCTTGGAGACGCTGAGACGCGGTGTCCCTGCATCTGGGGGCTGTCCCCTCGCAGGTGCCCAAGGTGGCCACCACTCTCCTCAGGGCTGCGGCCCCTCGTGGGAGTCAGCAGAGGGTGCTCCTGCAGCAAGGTAGGGCTGCCATGCAGCCCTGCGTTAAACAATGCGCCCGATAGGAAGTATTGGCTTATAAATTATTAACCGCAGCCCTCTGACACAATAGCAGACTCACATCTGTGGACATTTTATATAAAAGACAAGTAATGGGAGAAGGTGAGATCTTCAAAGTGTCTTGTAACCCAAGAAGGTCTGTACTGTATAAGCACAGGAGGCAGCAAGGGATTACAATAAGTTGTGTTTGTTTGGGCTATAGGGAGAGCTCCTGCTCTTTGGCCACTGTTTGATGCCTGGGGCCAGCACGGAGCCTTTGTCAGCAGCAAGTTACCTGATGGTGATGCTGAAGGGAAACCTTGGAGGGAATATTTCAGCTGCTCCCCTATGGGTAGGCAGGCCATGGCCAGGTTCTGAGTATTTGCTGGCTGCCACAGGGTGTGTGGGAATGTGCAGGGATGTACAGGGATGCATGGGGATTTTGTGGGGTGTGAGGAGGGTTGTGGCAGAGAGGTAGTGTAGCTAAAGGTTGACAAGGTTGACAGCAAGAAAGGGCTGCTGCCAGGAGGAGGATAAAAGCAGAAGGAAAACGCAAAAAAATAAAGGGAGGAAATACTCCAGTGGCTCCAAATACCCACGGACTTTGTTGTATTTTTTGTTTCACAAAGTGCTTACTTTTCTATGCCTTTTAAAAACTACGTGTGCGCCTTGTGTGCATGTGAAAAGAGGAGGTTGTAGGGATGCTTTGAAGTGGAGATCTCAGGGCCTGCTGTGTGGAGACTCAGTCAGTTTTATGACTTGGAGGTACCCTCAGCTTGATGATCTGGAAGATGTGCTGTAGACAGCTGGATTCTGGGTGCTTTGTCATCTCATTAAAGCCAGTTAGTGCACTGTTGAGGTCACAAATGCTTCTTTCTGGCTGATGTTTTTCTACTAAGTTATTTGCTGGTATCCAAGAAGTTGGGAGTTGAGGAAAACATGATTTTTTTGTTTCTTAAATAATTAAAATTCTCACTCAGCATGCTCCTCTTGTCATGTTGAAAAAACCTAGTACAATTATCAAGCATTTGGGTGTAGGCAATAATATAAAATAAATAAAAACATTTTTGTACTATCTCACACTGTTAGCTCCTGAGGGAAACTCTCATAACAATGAGAATTGAAATGGACATAAATTAGGCTGTAAGTACAGCTGACTAAATAATAGCTGGAGTTTTTTGTCAAGTAAGTTGTCCAATTAATATTTTTTGTGGTCTGCAGCAGGGAGAAATTACTTGACCAATATTACATTGTTTTTTTCTGCAAAAAACCTGACATTGATAAATATGTGCTCCTTTGCCTGGAGTCACTGTCTGGCTTTGCCTTTATATTCTTTTCTTTTAATCACTTCCTTAAAATGCACTTTACCTAAATGGCTTATATGTGTTCTTTTCGAATAGGCCCTTTTAAGCTAGAGGACAGAATCACCCAAAGTAGCTTCCTGACCCTTGTAATGAGCATGGCTTCTCCCAATCCGTTTTCATTTCCCCCTACTCTTGACCCATCTCTTCTATCTCTAAGGGTGTATCTGCACTTTTTCTCTGTTTCTACGTATAGGTAGACCCAGCTGCTCCTCCTGTAGCTCCCTGATAACAGAGGGATGCAGAGTGTGTGTGAGAAGATGCATCTGCCCCTGCAGACAGGGCCTGTTGTTGGAAAGCTATTTCAGTAGTGACCTTTTCTTCTGCTCCACAGTAGAGCCTCCAGCTGGCTCTCAGTGCTCACAAAACAGCAACAGCCACATGCACTGAAATTGAGGTAAGTCAGCACTCATGAGTAGCAGCAGACATTGAAAAGGAGCTGCAAGTCAAAGATTATGTGACAGTTGGGAACGAGCAGGATTGTCTGGTGGATATGAGGAAGCTCAAGTCTGCTGTATCCATTGGTGGTGGTGGTAAGTACAAACTTTCAGAAAGAAACCCAAGGTATAATATCAGCTATCCATTAAACCAGAGACATTTCACCTCCTGTTTATCTCAAATTCCATGGATTATTTTCACCATTGACAGTATTAACTTGTCTTGCCTTCAGACAATTCTGAATCAAAGCATTTATCCAAACTAATTCCTTTGGATATTTCATTATCCGGGTGAAACAGATTGTGTGAAGTGGGTTTTTGTTCCCTGGATTCACAGGATTAGTCATGAGAATGTATTTTGTGAGGAGTTAGGAGAAAAAGGCATTTTAAACCAGTGCAAACATGGAACACCTTTAATTCAACTAGTTTCAGTTTTACCCCATTTTCATAGTGGATCCAAGCAGGCACTTGCAATGCACTGTAACTGCAACATTACAAAGTGAAAATGCAGATTCTGCATGCAGAAAACTTTTGTGTAACAGAACATCAGTGCTGGGTTAAACCACAGATGGTGTGGTTAAATGCATGTTTTCATCCATGTTGTTACAGAATTGACCTGGCCCTGGAGTACACCCCCAACACCAGTGGAATTCAATGGCAAAATTCCCATGTACTGGGAATGGACCAGTACTGGGAAGGATGGGATCCTTGAAACCAAATTTTCCCAATCGCTGCAGTATTTGCATTGAATTTGAGGGCTCTTCACCTGCATCTAGGTTTGTTTAATGGACTGCTATATGTGTTCAACAAATTGTGGGATCGACTTGCCTGCCAAATGAGTAATGTAGGGTTGCAGCTGCTTGACAGAGCAAGGTTGGTGTGAAGTGGCAATTCTGCCCCAGGGAGTCTTCAGGCTCTGACTCACCTGTGGCAACAGAATAATACTTTGTGGCTGAAGGGGTTCCTGCCCCCAAGCCATGTGCTGATGGGGCTGCATTCTAATGGGAAGGTGCCACCACCATCCCATGGGCATCACCTACCCTGCTGGTGGCATTGAGGTGGGCTGAAATTCCAGTTAATTTCAGACTGAAGGTTGTGACTGTCTTGTCTTTCAGTTGAGCTCTTCCAGAACAGATGATTTATTTGGACTTCAGGGGCAGGGATGGAGTGACAGGGTGAGGATGAAGTTATCCTGAACCTAAACCATTCAGGTAGTTTTGGTGTATAGCACAGTTTAAATCCTAAAACATTAGAAATGATTATTGATCTGTGGACTTTTTAACCTTTTTAAATAAAAAACAAATAGAAGGATATTTTGAAATGAAATTTCCTATTTAAATTAGGAAACAAAAAAAAATATTTATACAATGTCACTGTGAATAATTGGCAGTTTTGAAGGATTTCCTAATATATGAGTGATTTGTTTAAAGCAAAATGTGTTCATAAACTGTGCATTCATAAACCTGATGTGTTTATAAACTTTATGCTGAATTTATTTAGAAAATGCAACAGCACAAATGAATGCCATAAAACCTCCTTTATTAGTTATTCCAAAGTAAAAAAAATGCCAAAGAACATTCTGATGTTCCTCACGTGACAAGTTCCTTGATCCGGCTGAAAGCTTAACTACTTATCTTCTAGCATTGGGTACATCTGTAAACATAATGATATTATATAGTTAAATTTCATGGAAACACGGTTAGGTCTTAGTCTACTGCTTTGTCAGTGATGACCTGAAATCTTAGCTCAAATTTTAGATGGATTTTGCTTGATACTTGCAGTGAATATTCTGTGTCTAGTCTGCAATCTGAAAGTCATATTACTTTAGCTTAAAGAAATAAGCAGTCAAATTACAGCTTGTTCATAGGATATTTATAAATAGAAAAAAACCCAGCCAAAGCCTAAAATCCGTAACTATGCTGTTAGCTATGGCTATACCAAGGGCTTTCCATTTGCCCGTTTCTCTGCAGCACTGGGAGAGTCAGGAAAACCTGGAAAGCATAGAAGCCTCCATTGGAGTTTCATGAAAAATGCCTTGAGTTTTAAGAATTTGGGGTTGAATTAATATCTGTGGATCAATGACAAAATATTATTTTGGTGTCACAACCTTTTTTTTTTTTGGTAAAATTTTCATTTATGCTTTCCTAATATAAAAGACATTGACTGAAATGTTTCTGAATTTAATTCCATTTGGCCATTGGCAAATTTTGTCTCCTGACAGTTGCAATTCTGAATGTTTGCATGCTCTGCATGAAATTGGCCATTTTACAAAAGAATTATACAAATCCTAGAATTCTTGGCTTTCAAATGGGCTGGAATGAATTATGACCTGGTTGTTGTGTATAAAATTAACTAGAACCCAGAGTAAAGCAAAAGGCCTTCAGCAAATGCTTTTCTGCTACTAGGCTTTTTCTAAGAGATCATATTGAATTAACTGTTTCTTGAACTTCCAAGAAATGGAGTGGCTGGATTATTGCAAAAGCCTTGGCTCTATGAAACTGGGATCCTTTTGTTCTCGGAAAACAATAGGAAGGCTTCTTTCTTTTTCTTTAATGAACAGATTCTCTTGGGCCAAGCAGCATGATGCCTGTGCAGTTACATCATGGTCAGCAAAGCCCAACAAAGTCAAATCAGTTGGTTCTAATCCAAGTGTATTTATTCCTGGGTGCTTACACAGAGTCACCATACATAGGAAACTGAGGGGTCATTATGGAGTCTATGTGACACAAATGAAAGTTTTAATTCTTGAGCCAAATCACAGAAAGAAAATCTTATGTTTGGAAACAGATGAGAACCTAACAGGATGTTTAATAACTGGAGCAACATTAGATACACTGTATAGATGAAATCTGTATTCTGGGGAATAATTCTTACCACAACAAGAGATTATGTCTTTATTCCTTAGAGGCTGAGGGAAAGAACTGGGGATTATGTATCACAGTGTGCCACACACATTGTCTCTGAACACTCTGGTAAAGAGAAAAGTGCTTTCTAAGGCCATGGCTTCCTTGCTTAGTTGGATAGCTTTCAAGGAAAAAGGAAGAGAAAAAAGAATGAAAAATTAATTAAGGAGGGGACTTTTTACATGTTTCACATTACCTTTGTTTGTTAAGCTGGAGTATGATGTGTGGAAAAATTTCAAATCTTTAAGGCATCTTTTAATATTTTAGTTACCTGAAATATTAACTGATTTATTAGGTTCTATGATATTGGATCCAGGTCAGCACAGGAAATACTCAGCTGCAGTGAGTCTACAAAAAAAATAGGTCAGACTATCCATATATCTTCTTATATTATTGGAAAATTGCTTCCCAGATAGCACTGTAAGTAGAAATGTGAGTTTTTTTGTGTTTCACCACATCCCCAGTGGTTGCATTGTGACTTCCTGCACATGCTGTTCCAATGCTCCTCTGTCCTATTCCATAAAAGAGCTCACTTCATATTCCCCAGAATATCATGAAATATGGAGACAGTGATATTTTCCATTTTAGGAGCAAAGCATATTGTGACATTCTAGGAAAAAAACCTCTTGGTTCCTGCTGTTTTTGGAGCCCTAGCATCTCAAAGGCAAACCAGCTTCTAAAGGTAGGCATAGATAGTATAATTTTTTAATGGAAAAAATAAAAATTGTTTTGAAAACACTGTGTATTTATTTTACTAACAGAATGCAAATCAAAATCTACTAGAAGTTCACAGATCTGTGTGAATTATTGTATTAAACCAAACTGTACTATTTGCTCCACAACCTTCTTCCATCTCACATTGTATATGCACACACAAAATATCAAGAGAATGAGTGAGAAATCTGCAATGTTATAGATAAAAAAATCTATAAAGGTCTAGTCAAGAGATGCTATTTCAGGTACTGGATTTTGGGATTCTTATTTATCTTAGCCCTTCTCACTACAGCTGACAAAAGTATCCCCAGATATTCCTCTTGTTGCTCCTCCAGTGGAGGCTGCAGCTTTCTGCTTCTGCATTGCAGCCAAAATGGAAGAGCAGCGCTTGAATTCAGAGTGCTAGAGATGAGAAGTCCCACTGATAGTCAAGTGCTCTTAGCTCAAGCTAGTTGCAGCAGGTTGTTCTGTAATTTGCTGTTATCCAGGACACTTCCAATCTTGGTCATGCTGTAGAATAAAGCATAAAAAAATGCATGCCTCGAGGAGTGGAAACCTACAGGCCTAGGGTCAGTAAGCCCTTTCTGCCTTCAAAACCAATTTTTATATGTTTTTGTATTGACTTGGATGCCTGAAGGCCTACAGCCCACCACAGGACACACTAAGCATAGGTATTCATGTGAAACTAGGCTGCCTAAAACCTGGTCCAAGGAGCTGTAGGGAGCTCTACCATCTTAAGGATGTGCAGGAAAACAGTTTTCCCCCTGAATTATGAATCGGGTTCAAGGTGCTGCTTCTTGCCTTCAAAAAACAGGCAGGACCTGAGCTCGGGTTTTCCAGAGGACTTGCCAGAAGGTTGGGGAGGAAAGATCATAGGCAGCTGTTGCTCTTCACCTTGAAGACTTGCTGATGCAGGGACCTTCCACGGCAGTGGAATAACCCATTACAAGAATAGAGGATTATCTGCACCTGACTGAAGACGAGGGTATGTGTCTTTCCAACACATCCAAGCTCTCTATTGTACCCAAAAGCAAAGCAAAGGAAGAGTCCAACAACCAAATAAACCAATCACTGTCACATCCACAACTTTCGTCCAGACAATCGGTCGTATATATGACAGACACTGTGCTAAGGAAAGAGGCTTTCATACTTGCATACTCTTGTGATGACCAAAGTTATGTGGGATATAACAGGTAAAGTGATTTTTTATTCTGGCCTCCAAGTCCAGACCTTCAGCATATTTGAGGAGTTACTTTGCTTACATCCTCACTGTGGCCCAAGAAATGTTGGGGTCCTGTTATATTTGCAGAGTGGGAGGACCTGATCTGTTGTTTACACATTATTATCTGAAACACTTGTTTATACAGTTTCAGTCACCATATCACAGGAAGAGGATACAATTAGTCAATTTCTAAAAGCAGAACAGTAGGACTTAGAAGACATGGTGATAAGGAAGAGTTACATAAACTATTTTTTTTTTACCTCAAAGGCAAAGGAAATCTTTGAAAATAGCCTTGTCTATTAACTCAAAATGATTAAACAAAAATATGTATATAAACTGGTGACCAGGGCCCCTACATTAAGTCCAAACGTAGTTCCTTAAAAGAATTACGCATTGTAATGCCTAGATTCTAGACCATATCTATATAAAAATATTAGGATTGGTACTTATGCAGTGTGATGCATGAGTCAAATGCTTATGAATCAAAATCACAAAATCCAAAAGGCTGAGTTGGAGTCATATAAACTACGAAATGATGAAGCTACATCTTAAAGGCTCATCCTAGTGTGGAACTTAGGTTGTTAACTCTGGAGTCATTAAGACTTGTGCCCTTGAATGTCCTTTTGGATTAGGTACTCTTTAACCCTTTTTATGCAACATCCCCTGTTTAGTTATGCACAGCTTTGGGGAAACATTTGTTTATTTGCCTCATTGTGTTTAATGTCTTCTAGGTGAGAAGTTATTCTATCCTGCAATAGATTGCTGAGATTTGGTGGATATAGGGATGACTTAATGGGTAATGGGCTATTTATCCCATAATTTGCTGGATTATCTAGCATCTGAAACTACCTTGTAAACTGCTCAGTTCTTCACCTTTCCTATTTAAGTGTATGGTTTTTCAGTGGAAAAAAGTCCTACAGTAGTATCCTTTATATTGGTAGTAGCTCAGATGGGAGGGCATCAAAGAGCTTGCCTAGCTCCTTTCAGGTGAACTTTTATTATTATACCTCAACCAATAGAGTGGTGGTTACCTCATCCAGACAGCACAGAGTAGTACTGCCTTGTATTGTGGCTAAGGAAAAATACAAGCAAAATGAGTTTGCTCACTTCTATTTCAGGCCATGGAAAGTTTGCCCATTTGGGAAATGCAGTTAGCCAGTGGATGAGTTGTCATTACTCAGCTGTGCTCCATATGGAATGACTGGAACCTCAGGACAGATCTTCTGTACAGTGTCCAAGTCTCACACCTGCAAAGCAACAGCAGCTTTGCTCACCTTTCGTCTGGTGGAGACCTTGATTCCAGACTGGCTCCAAACTTGCTGGGTGCACCTGCCAGAGGCCTTTGGGATGTGAAAGACTACCCTCTGTCAATGCTAGCATGACTGTTTGCAACACATCCAAGCTAAGTGAGAGCCTATGGCTGTTAGTAAGGAACCTATCCCTGTGGGTTGGTTCTCCAGCATGAGACAGCTTTCTTTTCCAACCCATATATCTCCTTTTAAAAAAAGTTGCCTCTGGATCAATCACTGAGAACATAAAAAGGTTATTTCTATCTCTAAATGGACACGTAACAAATTGTTACAGGAAAAAAGTCTCTGTTTTCTCTCTTTCTTTTTGCCAGTCTTCCTGCTGTTTTAATCCTTGTGGAACAGAGCAGCTGTCAGAGCGTGCATGTGTTTTGCTGCAGTTGCATCCACAGTGATAACTAAAAATAACACAGGAGGGAGATAATTAACATGTTGCTACTTTTCTCTTTGTACTATGCTGCTTACACATGTATTTACTAACATGCTGCTCTATCATGGCTCCCATTAGAGTTGTAAAGTTTTCCTACATATGGGCTTTAAGCTTTTCTAAGCACAAAGTTGACTTTTATTAGAGAAACTTGATATAAGACAGTAATTTCAAAACTGACTTATTGCACACTTACTGGCTCAATTTGTGAAGTTTTATAAGATGCCATTATTTAATTCCCAGAGCATACTTACAGCTGCTGCTGCTCTTCTTGGAACACCTTTTTGCTTTGGCAAAATGGCACGTTACAACCCCCTCCAGTTGGTAAACACACAACAGACCATTGAGGGCTGAAACAAAGTATTCTGTATGCTTCTGTAAGTGATCCTAATGCCTGCCTGAAGGTTTGAGTCAATGCTTTGGAAAACCAGAGTTTTCTGTGCATGACCACAGGCAATGGGTTATCTCTGGAGCCAAGTGGGCCTGCAGTGTGTTTGGGATGGTGAGTGTAGCTGGCAGCGTGATGCAGTGCAGGCATACATAAGCTGGTTTTGAACAAGGTGGCTGAGGTATTGAGAGGAAGCCAGAGGCTGGGGCTGCAAGACACAGCTGAGAGGCTGGCTAAGCCCATGGGCAGGGATCCACCTTGCTCTCGGCACTTCCACAGCCACTTGTACACAATCTATCACCTCCAAGCTTCTCAGCAGCACTGCTTGGTTTGGCTGCCACACAGAGCACAGAGAGGAGGAACAGGGGGGTGCTACAGAAAAGCTGTGGCCAGCTGTCTCAGCAAGAGGCATTGCTGCAGGTGTCCACCTCAGGGACTGGGCTGTGAAGAGCCTTACATTTCTTCTAATTGCTATCATCTTGCAACTTTCATTATAGATTATATAGTTACAGACTATCATCATAGGATTTCTTCTTGAATTGCTTCCTTTGAAGAAATGAGCAAGCGTGGCACAGCATTACAGTGTTATGGGCTATAGGAACTGACAATGAAAGAAGAAACACTAGCGCTCTGGAGAGTCCTTCTGTCAATTGGTTGATGTTGTCTTTAATCTTGTTCACCTATCTCTGAGCAACCTACAATGATGACTGGTAGCTCATTCTTGCTGTAGCTGATTTTGTTTTCCATATGTCTCAACATTCCTACATCTGGTGCAAGAAACCATAACAGAGCAAGCAAAACCATTAAATTGCAAAACCAAATGTGAAATGTTCTCATGTGCGCTGTGTATGTGTGTATTGTAAAATGTGACCATTTAGAGAGGTGTAAGAAGGCAGAAACCAGTCAGATTAATTTCAGCAGTTAGATGGAAGAGTTCCTTCACTGGGAGGCTGGTCTGAGGCATTCCCTTACTGTCTAACCACTGGGAGCTCCAGGCTTTTCCAGAGGGAGGTAGAGGAAAGGAGCCTGATACCTGAAGTCAGGAGCTCTGAATGAAGCTATACCTTTAGGAGAACCTCTAGGACCATCCTTGGCACAGATTACTTTTACTTAATAAAACTTCTGTCCAAAATGCACCTTTGAAACTGACCTGCTAAGATGCAATTTCAGAACAGAGGTGCTGATATAACTTTAATTATGCTTATATTAATGCTAGCAATTCAACTTTATTGAAACATTCAAACTTATTTCATTCAATATACCCATTTATAGAGTGCATAGTCAGGGTAACCCGAATCTGTTGCTGCCCTAAGGGAAGCATACCTTATTTTCTGAAGCTCAGGGTAATTTCCTCCGTAGACTTGCCACCCTTCCACCAGCTAATAAGTAAAATATGCTGGAGATTAAAAGCACTATTCAAGATATCAGGTGGTAATTTGGCAATCCTGTGATGGGAACATAAGTTTTCACTGCTTATTAATTTGTTTGCTTTGTGCTGTTTCAGTCTATAACTAATGTTTGAATTCAATACCTGGCAAGATGTCCTATGAATTTTTAAGTTCTCAAGAGAACATGAACATGGTCTTGGCACTGCAAAAAGCTAAAGATCACTCAGACACAGTATCTTGTTTCTAACAGTGGTTGGCAGCAGGCATGAAGGGACAGAATACTAACATAAGGTATGTAGAGCTTAACCCACCTTTTCAGCCTTTAGCTATCAGTGCCTTAGTGATGCCCTACACCGTCATCTACTGTGTTCAATAACCTGAGATAGACTTACTTCCCATAAATATGTTTGTTTCTTCTCAGACTCTGTAGCTTAACCACATGCAATGTTAAAAACTACTCTACAGGCATTTTAACCACGTGAAAATTTCACAGGTGGCGCAGAGCAGAAGAGTAGGTTCAAAGACAGTGTGGCTACATCCAAGCAGTAAGTAGTAATTTCTTATTTCTCTTTGCCATGCCACTTACAATGCTATCTGTTGCTCTGTAATACCACTTTTCTGCTGTTGTGTTTTCAAACTGAAGACACACAACCTATGTATTCTCTTGAATGACAGGTGTTGTGTTGATGATGCAGCTGACATGCCTGGGGCATGGAATGCCATTCAGAGGGACCTGCACAAACTTGAGAAGTGGGCTCATGTGAACCTCTTGAGGTTCGCAAGGCCAAGTTCAAGGTGCTGCACCTTTGTCAGAGCAACTCCTGCTATCAACGCAGACTGGAGGATGAAGGGATTGAGATTAGTCCTGACAAGCAGTATTTGGGGCTGCTGGTGGATGAAAAAAATGGACATAAACCAGTGCTTGCAGCCCAGAAAGCCAGCTATATCCTGGGCTGCATGACAAGGAGAGTGGTCAACAGGCCAAGGGAAGAGACTGTACAGTGCTGCATCTGGCTCTGGGATCCTCAACCCAGTAAAGTCATAGATCTGCTGGGGAAGGTCCAGAGGAGGACCAAGATGATGAACAGGGGGCTAGAACACCCTTCAAATGAGGGAAGTCTGGGAGAGCTGGGGTTGTTCAACCTGGAGAAGAGAAGGTTCTGAGAAGACATTATTGTGGCATTTCAATACTTAAAGAGTGCTTATAAAAGAGCTGTGAAAATAGAATTTTGGTAGTGTCTTTAGTGATAGGACAAGTAAGGTTTCAAACAAAAAGGTAGATTTAGACTATATATAAGGAAGAAGTTTTTTACCTTGAAGATGGTAAAATACTGGATGCCCCATCCCTAGAAATATTCAAATCAGATTGGACAGGTCTTGGAGCAATGTGGTCTAGTTGAAGATGTCCCTACTATTGCAGGGGACTTGTGCTAGGTCACCTTTAAACATCTGGTACTATCCAAATTATTCTGATGATTCTATGCGTGGTTGTCTGGGTTGTCTGTCTTGGCATTTTCTCTAATTTTAGTACATTACCAACATTTGAGGACCTGGTCCAAATATGTGTACTCACATGCACACTTAAAATTAATATCCAGGACAAATGCCTCAGATTTCTACTTGACCTTTTCCCATTAATATATTTTCTCCAGGCCTACCCAGTTGTTGACTTAACATTCTAGGATATGTGCAGAGCAGATACTCTTAGGATGACAGGCAAAAAAATTCCAAAGGTTCTTTGAAGACAATGGAAACTAAAGTGCCTTGGTATCTCTTCATATTGCCTAATTATCTGATGCCTTGCTTGATTGCCTGATTGTTTTTTTGAATTAACCCTGTAGTTTCCATGATATGTCTGAATTTCATCTGTTGTTCTCCAGCAGAGCTCATCCAACTGTGTAAATTTTTTCACAATGCAGGACTGCATCTTCACATTATGTGCTTTATTATGGGCACATAATATCAGCCAATGCTGTTCCCAAGGACAAGCATTGTGACTTTTCCGAACTTCTTTGGTTTTGCTGATTGAAAACCAAAAGTTTCCCTGTCATTGCCTTCATTCTATTCTTACAGTCATTGTGCTGTGAAGAGAAAGCACGTTATGAAAGTTATATGTTATAATTTCCCAAGCGAAAACAAACCCTATCCAGGTCTTGTGCTGCAGTCCTCTCTGCACTTACCCTATTAGATCACTGTCAAGGGCTGCACTTGTTTTTCCCTCCCAACGATGGTATATTTTGGCAAACACCTGCAGTGCAAATCTGCCATCCTCAGGCCTACCCCCAACATGCCAGTCACACAGTGGCCATTTTCTGCAGCAATTGTGTTTCCACTTCAAAGCTTTTGGAAAACTCAGGAAAGGATAAACCTGGTCTGCGGACTGCATGGACCACAATTTTGCCTGGGAGAGGCTGGTTGCCCCTGGAGCTTTTTGGGACCTGCAACTACTGCCCTTCTCTGTGCTTAATGAGGCCTGTGGGCATAGAGCTGATTTAGTGGAAACTAACAGTCAGAGTTTAAATATGCTCTGATGACAGCTGACTTTACTTGTTAGAGGTGTTGCACAAGGCTGTTGCTAATGATTAAAGCAGATGGACAGGAGGAAGAAAGCAGAAAGCTCGAATGTGTGAGAGGTGAAAGGGCAGGAGAATTAGCCCAGAGATTTCCTGTGGTCTGTGGGTGTTTTGTGTTAAGCGCTAAATCAAAGAATTGTTTTTAATGAATGAAAGTGCTATACTTCAGCAACTTAATTACAGCTAGCCTTCCTCTCCCGCCACAGTGGGAGTGGGTATTATTTTAGCCATACTTGTGGTGGAGTATAAAATCGCTTTACCTTTCTGCTGTTATTCTGCAAACACTTAATTTGCAGGGACCTTGTGAAAGGCGAGGCTGTGAAGCCTTGCTCCCCTGAGCAGCAGGACATCGCTCAGGGCACTGAGGAGGCGGCCGGGAGACCCTGGTTGGGCCGGGTGTTGGCCAGCAGCTGCCTGCAGAGCAGATGCAGTTGTTGCATTTGTTGTACTGAAACCTTGCAGGGTTTTTCTTTATACTGGCCTTTAGGTGGCCGTGCTGCCATGCCATGTCTTGGATTTGTTGGCACTGAGCAGCTGCTGTGGCCCCTACCCCAGCAATGTGCCTTGCCAGTGTCGCCATCAGCCTTGCCAGGGAATGCAGGAAGGTTTGGGCAGCACAGCCAGCTTGTACATGAGCATCCATCTCTGCCAAGGGCGTGCTCTGATAATGGGATTAGAGGGAGAAACAAGGCCAGGATGAAGCTCTGAGGTACATTTTTCACACCATCTCTTTCCTAGAGCATAATGCATAGCATTTCTACATAATCTTATTATCCATATAAAACCCTATTGATTTTAAACCCAAACATAATCACTGGATTTTGTTGAATGATACCCAAAAGGCCCTGATTCTACATCCAGTCATGAAAATGAACTCATGCCTACATTGTATTCCGCTTTACTTGGCCATGGTGATACCAAAATATTCTTCTTTAGCCACCAGTGACAAAAATATTAAACATATTTTAATTGAGTCCTAAGACAAATTGAAGTACAACTATATTTACTCCTGCATCAACTGCATTATAAATTAAATTAAATTAAATTAAATAAATGCAGTCTTCTGTCAAATAAAACATCTCCAATACAAAGAAAAATTACATTTGTTTTGGTGAATTTTATGATTCAAATCTGAAAGGAAATTATTTTGTGCAAACATATGAGGAGAAAATGTAGTGCTACCTGCCCAATTCTTCATATATTGCTGTTTCATGTCTGGTTTTGTGACTAGTTGGCTATGTATCTGCATTAGATATGGATATATTTAAATTTCAAATTATTTATTTTGCTAGAAGAGAATTAAAGCTATGCAAAAGTATTAATGAAATGAAAATAAAACTGCTTGCAACTTACACTCTACAAAACCTCTTTCTGGAAAACAACATTCCACTTGATGATTCCAAATAATAACAATGATGATGATGAAAAAAGGAAGTGCTATAAATTTTGCAATGCATGTGAATTCCAGAATAGCAGAATTAAACCACTTTTAATTTTTTTTCTGTTGCCACTTTATTGTTTCTTTCACATGCCTATTCCCTGTAATTTAACATTTGGAACAGTAATTTGGTTTAATCTCTTCAATAAAAGCATAAGAGTTTACCTCTATCTTTTTGATTGAAAGATGGCATATTTTAGGCAAACACAGTTCTCTGTTCTGGGAGAATCTGTCTGCTGTGAAGAAATCAACTTTCACAAAATTGTAGGACTTCTTATATTCTGATGAAAATAGGTAAATGATGATCAGGAAAAACCTTTTATTAAAAATCAGCATGATTTTCCATTTTCATATATGCAGGCAGATGAAAGGCACAGATAAAATATTTTACACAGTTTGGCTCAAGATGAAAAAGAACCAAACCAAAACAATTTCTTCCTGTGAAGAAAAAGAAAAAAGAACAAAAAAGAAAAAAAGAAAAATCCAACAACTTCTGTTCCAGTAATGTCTCTCCAACTTTGATTTAAGCTTTAGTTTCATTCAAATTAAACCACTTAGCTTTGTCTGCTTTTGAGAGTCATAATCATACAAAACAACATTTTGCCAAACACAATAAATCAGCCCAAGTTCATTTTAAATTGTCTCACATTTTTCCAAATTCAGTAAGTATTTAGCAGGTTGGACCATGGTTTGAGGTTTCTAATGGAATCCCTGACTGTGTTTAGCCTCCTTTGGTGGTTTGGTGCAGAAAGAAAACACAGTTCTGTTGAAATCTAGAAGGAACTGACCAAGAGAGGCAGATGGAGCTCTGCATAGACGTTTGTCTAGTCCTCCAGCATTGTTTAACCATTAAAATCTCTGTCTAATGGAGCACTGTTGCAATAATTGGCCATGCATAAGATAGTACGAATTATAGATATTTCAATGGCTACCAAAGTCTCCAGTCTACCTGCTGATCTAACTACTCTCTTCCAAGTAATGCAAAGTTCAAGTCCTTTGATTTCAGGCAGTATTTTTGTTTTGCCTGAGTGATGTTGGGTAAAATGATGAAAAAAATGTAGGATACCTTTAATTTCTATTTATGTTCAGGATCTTCTTGATTTTACTGCATTTTTATATCTGGATATATATTTACTGAACCTGGATACAATATTCCCTATCAATGAAAAGATTTTTTTTGTTTGATGAATATTCTTAATTTGTTGAGGAAGTAGGGAACGATGGCGATCATGTGACTTAGAGATTGAAAAATCCTGATTTATACTGGTGCTGTGAAGTTTGCAACAGTGTCTTTCATTTTATTACTTTGTCCTGCTATTCATTCAGAATTGTTTCATTTAACTTCCAATTAGAAAAGTCTGTGGTGAAGTAGCATCAATTTCCCTTGAGTATAAGTACTGTGAAAGTTTCCTCATGGCAATTTTGAGATTAGAGAATGTTAAAAATAACAAACACGTGGGAAAAAATTAGTGTTGTCATTAAAGGGAAAAACAATTTGAGAAAAATTATGTACATAGCTTGAAATCTGTTATAAGCTTTTAAAGAATTTAATAATTTTATTATTTTATGCCATGCTAAGGCAGTATTATTGCTACATTTGAGGGAAAAAAATAAAGAAATATTACTTTAAAATCTGTAACAATACACTTTTGCTTTAACCAAACAACAGTTAAATGTAGAGACACAATTGCAACAGGGAAAATACTATAGTTAATATAAGTAGAAGTAGAGAGCTAATTTTAACTCCTTTCCCTCACAAAATACACAACGGAAGTATAATTGCTCATGAAAATTAGTCCAAGCTACTGATTGTGCTTGTTTTTGAACACTTTGGTTCCCACTTTTGTGCAGCTGTGAGGGACTTCTGCTGTATATACTGTGATGCAGCAAAAGCAAATAGCAGAATGGATATAAAGCTATCTTTCAGTCACATTGCACGTTGAAACATATGATGGCAATTATGAAGGACAATGAGCTTGGACAAGGCAATATGAACAGGTACTTGAAATATCCTGGCCAGCTCCAGCTCTCCTGGTTTTGTTTAAACCCATACATTGCCTGTGCTAGGGATGCCAGTAGGATCCCAAGATGGGGGAGATTTTGGGAATGATGGGCGTAGTCTGATTTATGTTCAGGCTCTACCTATGTTCAGAGCTGTGCTTGTGTTGCTGGTTTATCTCTGGAGATAACAGCAGGTGACAACTGAATGTATCTAGAGCCAAGATGAACTTTTTCCAGGTTGCTGTGTAAATCTACCATTTGAGCCAGGGAAACAAACAAAACAACCCCACTGTCTTTGCAGCTGTCTTTGGAAAGAAGATCTATGTAAAAAGCAAAGAAACGTTTTTTCCTCAAATGTTCCTAAAAAAGTCTGTGGCATTGTTTTTTCCAAATTATCAGTTTTCTCACTTGATCACAGTTGTCCAGATCTTCATTCATCTCAGTTGTATCTTAAGTTGTAAGATAAATTGCATAGACAAAGGGCAGAAGCACACTCAAAACGTCTGAAGCCAAGAGGGGAACCAGGAAAAATGATATTCAGACATTAAGAGAGAGTCCTGGCAATTTAAATTCTGAGAGCAAGGAAGCTGTCAAAAGCCAGAAGCAGGGAAAAGGTACATTTGAGCAACATGGTGTAGTGGAATGTGTCCCTGCCAATTACATGGTGGTTGGGACTAGGTGATTTTAAGGTCCCTTCTAACCAACCATTCTATGATTCTATGATTATACACTGCATATTTTGTTTGACTTCTGAAATGGCATATGGAGGAGGTATGGATAAGATTAAAGGAGATTGGAAGGTGCCAGGACCAAGGAGGGAAAAATCTCCAAGTCAAGAATATGATTCGTAACTTTGTTTTTTATGCTTTGCTCTGGAAAGTAGGAGGGATGGGATGTGAGACAGTGAAGGAGCTGGTATGGAAGAACTGACATTAGCCAGCGATTGCCTTTTGTGGCCCTGAAAAAGCATGGTGAAGGAAAGAGGAGCCCCCCCCAGACAAAGACAAAGGGTGGCAGAGCATAACAAGTGCAGAAAGCCCAAGGTGGAAATGAAGGCTGAACGTGTCTGTTGAGACATGTGTGTTCTGTAGGGAAAGGTAAATTATGGAGGAGAGAAAGGCACTGAATAAAAAAGGGAATTTAACATGTTGAAGACTAGAATGTAGTTTAGAGAAAAGGGTTCTTGCAGAAAGGGTATGGCATTTTCTACATGGAGCCTAAGAGAATTAAGTGTGGATGTGTGGGAGCCAGTCCAAGACTGTAAGTTAAAAAAGGGTAAGAAAACATAGCAGCAGGAGTGCTGAATTGAGATCAAGAGCAAGGATCCTTACAGGTCACTGGAAGATCAGCATTGGCCAGTCATTACCTCATTGTAACCACTGATATCTTCTACCCTAAATGTAAAGAAAAAACATACTAATCTCAGAGATCCTTGTGTATGAATTCTCGGTCTGTGATAAATGTTGATGATACTAAGTGAAGTCTTTAGGTTCGACTGGCTTCACTAGAGAAACAGAGCATTGGCCTGAATTCTGGCTTGCAACCATTTGCTCTGCTGTTTTGTAGCATGTCTGTGAGCCTACCTCCTAGCTTAAAAAGTTCCGGGACCTGTCTTACATAACTGAAGACAGGAGAATGTCTTTAGGCCCACAGCAGAGAAAGCAGTGCTCTTCTGAGAAGAGACAGTTCACTCCAGTGTCCTTGTAGAGTGTGCTGGAAGATGCTGGTTGTGGAACCAACTGCCATTTTCTTTCTGTAATGGGTTAAAATTCACAACCAGGCAGAAACATCAAAAAATGTAGTGGTTATCACATTCGCCGAATTTGTTTGGTGAAACGTAGTGTGGGGATCTAACTTTCATTTTTAGTGGAATAGGATTAAAAGAAAGGCAAAACACGCTCAACTTAAAAATAGAAACAGTTAGATTTATTAACATACACTAAAGGGTAAACAAAAAAAACCAACAACCATGAAACCTTTATAAAGACACCCCCCTCCTCCCTAGCAACAATCTACTTTTCCATGAAACAATGCAAAGAGACAAAACATCAGAACTCTTAAGTCAGTAGCACTTAATAAAATAGTCTTTCATTCAGTCTTTTGAGAGAGACAAGTCCCTCCTGATTCTTCTGGTAACTTTCCACAAGAGACACAGTCTGTTTGTGGCTTCCAGTTCCCACAAACGCAGCCCGCCCTACAATCTGCATCTGTGAGCTTCCCAAATGCAGCCTTTCCTATGGCTGCATAAGGGTCGTGGACTTACACATGGGGTTTCACCTTTTAAAGATGCACAGCTTCACAATNGCCCAGCCTGGGCTCGGTGCTGCTCTCTGGGGATCCGGGGGCTGGGGGAGGGGGCCGGGGCCATCTCCCTCGGCGGCGTTTGCAATGCTGGCTCTCGCTCTCCTCCCCCGGCCGCCGGCGGCTGCCGAGGCTCAGAGACCTGGCCCGGCTCGACTCAGCTCGGCTCCCTGAGGGCTGGCCCTGACCCGGCCGCCCTGGCCCAGCCGGGACGTTACCTTATGGCCGGGTCCATCGAAAGGGCAGGAATCTCCCAAGATTCCTGTATTTAAGCAGTGTGTCCCCAGGGGTGTACACTTTTTACCTGATTGGCCAACTTGACTGCCAGTTCCAAAGCAGATTACCAATTGGTTTTTCTACCATTCATGCCAAACCAATACACTTTCATCTTGACAAATTTGCAAAAAACATATCACAGCCTTGGGACAAAATGAAAATGAAGCAGAGACCTGGACTCCAAATGTCTTTTGTTTCATGGCATATAGTGAAAAAAATTGGTAGAAGCAATTGACCAGTCATTTTTTAACAACTGAATTTTTACCATTGTTTCACATTAATTTTCACGGATACTCAATAATGTGACACATGGAGTTGACTTGTGAAACAGTTTGCCATATCTGAGGCTATTCTGTTATCCTGATCATTTTATCACTTACACATCTGGTAGAGACAAACTGGGCATGCTGAATGTGAGTCTGCTTTGTTCCTCCAACTGTTTCAGTTACTCCTCTTTTTAAACTCAGTTTATTAACCCCGCATTTCTTCCTTACTGGATTGCCTGGTAGAAGACTAAGTGAAGGAAACTCACACTGCACTCTGGCCCTTGTAATCATCATAAACTTCTCATGTGCAGTGTCTCCTTTCCACACTACACCTCATTCTCCAAGGAATCAGAAAGCCTAATGCGTGATGCAACACTCAGGGAAGAAAACATAGAGATCTCTTTCCAAAGCAAGTCACCTCTAGCTTCCTTTTCCCAATATTTCCTGCAAGCATGGAGCTCCCAATTCATGCCTCCCTGAGATATAATGCCTTAAAGGTTTATTATTCTTATCATCAACCTCTACTTCTAAAATTTAAAGAACAATTCTGGTTTAGACCACTGTTTTCTCAGCCACAGCAAAAATGATTGATATATTGAAAGAAAGCACCTCTGTCACAGACAAATGAAAATCTTGGTAGATGAGATTAGAAAATGTTCTGATTAACTAGAGATGAAGGCAAGGAAAGTAGAGAAGAAACATACTTTGCCTGAAATTTTGTGACAAAGCTTTGTTAGTAAGAAGAGAAGGCAGTATGGAAGGCTTTTGAGAGCTAAGGTTCAAGGCTGCAGAGAGGTGGCCAGTGTCTCATCCCTTCAAGACAAGCCCTTGCACACCCAAGTCACACCCAAGCTGAGAGGGTAGCAGGGAGTTCATTCCTCAGCATCATTCTGTGTGCAAAGCTGAGAAGGCTGATTGCCATTATGGACTGACATACACAAGGTATTAGCATGAGCTCTTGCTCAGCTATTTTGTTGGCTCAAAAGCTCAAGACCCAAGAAGGCAAGTAGCTGTTTCTCACATATATGCATATGCTAATTCAGGTTAGCTGAAAATCTCTCCCACTGAGTCCTTAAGGATTTGAGATCCTGTGGGTAGCACATAGTCAACAACGTCCACCCCAAAGCCAAGGTTGCCGCCCAGCATGCTGTGGCTGATATACAGCAGGTCTGAAGATGGGAACCATAGTATTGTGAAAGGGGTGTCTGTGAGAGGCACCAGGTCCTGCACTCTGCCTTCATTAATGTCAGCCCATGACAAGTCTGGAGACAGAGGTTACACAGTGGCCTCACGCTTCTCTAATGAGCAGCAGCTCATGTAATTCTATGGGAACACATAATTTTGATGAAAGAAAAACCTAATCTCCCATAAAAATTTGCCTGATGCAGGTCTAAGCAGTCTATGTCAACTCAACCAAGCCTTTCACTGTGTAGGCTTCATATTTTCTCTGAAAGGTTCATACCAACCTCCTTCCTTATGAAATAAAGCAGTCAGGAAACTTAGATTGCAATTTCAGTGTACATGGCATGTCCATTTAAGGAGCAAGGAGTCTACAGCTTAGGCTTTAAATCACATACACAGAATAGGATCCTTCTGCCATCAGACCAACCCCAGCAAATGCTCTTGGCTTGATTTCCAAAGTTGCTGAACATCTGTTGCTCTTGCTGATTTCAGCGCGCTGTGCAAAAGCTCAGCAAGAGCTCAGCAATTCTGAATGTCAGACTGGCTGCGTGACATCCTGAAGTCTCCTGTGGTACAGGGAGGTCCACAGTGGGTTTGATGCTGGCACGAGAGCAGTTGTTTCATATGTGGGAAGAAAGAAGCACTCATGCTCTGTGGCCAACCAGGCAATTGATGGAGGAAACGCAGCAGTGGCACAAAAAAATGTGGTGCAAGCTGAGGCAATCATCACTCCAGCAAGCACAATGAACACCTTCTGGCTACATACATGGCTACATGTGTTATGCATTAAAGTTACACATGTTAACTATACCCATATATTTTTCCTTCTGTAGAGATGTCCAAGCCCTGGTACAGAAGGCCAGTTGACGGACAGACATAACATGATCCACTGGATTCACAAGTCTGTGGGCACAGGAGGCCAAGATAACTGCAGAGCTGCTGACCAATAGATTGACCTTGGGTGAGTTTCCTTCTCTGCTACTGCTGTTGGTCAATCCATTCCCTGCAGTTGTGAGCTCCTGTCAGGAAACACCAGAAGGAGCTGGGAGACTAGAGGTAGCTTTTTCCAATGAGTGCTACTGCCTGCTGACAATTAACTTCACCTTAGGAGGGTCAGCGGCATTGAGCAGGATGGGTTAGGAGGAGGAACAGGTGTTGACATGGAGTTAGGAAGAGAGACAAAGGCCAAGCATAGACTTAAGAGATAGCAAAAGTGTGATAAGCTGTGGGAGCCCATTATCCATCTACTTGACTTGAGGCAAGATCTTCGGTGCTGAAACTGTATCTGACAGATGCATTTCTTCTTACAAATACTGCCAGTACTAGAAATTGCACAACCTCCTTCAGAAATGCCTTCCAGTGTTTAAAGATCCTTATGGGTTTTCCTAATGCCTGGCCTCATTCTTCTCTGCTCCAATTTAAGATGCTTGTCCCATCTAAACAGAGGTGAAAAAGCAAGAATAGGTTTTTCTCTTTTGGCAGCTGTCCTTCAAAGCCTTCAACGCCTATTACCATTTCTGCTCTCAGTTTCCCTTTTTTTTT